>PVHP010029448.1:0-22348 GCA_004024765.1 Zapus hudsonius
CCACTTCATATTTTTATCTAAGATGATCAAGGTCATGGTGGAAACCACCAACTAGTGACATTCTTTCCTGCCCATTCCATAGTCCCTGTGAGCCAGGGTCGCTGTTTAACAATTTCCACTTAGCTTCTACTTTCATCTGACCTAGAGGAGATTCCCAAACAATTATCCTCCTTTCCTGACAGCACCCAATGTGTCTTGACCCTCCCCAGTGGCCCCACTGAAGCCCCAGGCCTTGTAATTCTAAAACCCCCTTAGCGTGGCTCTGCAGGCTCATGGTCTCTGGTGCCACAAGCTGTGTCCAAAGTCTGGGCGGTGAGCAGAGTGTGTTGGGTGGACAGATGAGCCATTCTTTTGCTTCTCTTATGGGAAGATGCTAAAAACTGCTATTTCTATGATAGGGCCATTAGTATCTTTAAAAACATTTATTTATTAGAGAGAGAGAGAGAGAGAGAGAGAGAGAGAGAGAGAGAGAGAGCTGTAGAGAGAGAAAGAATGGACACACCAGGACCTCTAGCTACTGCACACAAACTCCAGACGCATGTACCACCTTGTGCATCTGGCTTTAAGTGGGCCCTGAGGAATCAAACCGGGGTCCTTAGGCTTTGCAGGCAAACAAACACCTTAACTGCTGAGCCATCTTTCCAGCCCGCTCCTGAATTTTTTTGCTGTGTGTATGCAGGTGTGCATGCCTTATGCAAATGCATGCGGAGGCTAGAAGAGAATGCCAGGTGTCTGTCTCTAGAGTATTTTTTGTTTGTTTTTCGCTTTCTTTCCTTGAGATAGTCTCTCTTAGAACCGAAAGCTGCCTTTTTTACACTCTGGCTGACCAGGGGTCCTCAACAATTCCTCTGTCTGAGTGAGGTTACAGGCATACATGGCCACGCCTGTCTTTTGCAAACCAGTGCCTTTAACCACTGAGCTGTCTTCTCAGCCCCACATCTTGCTTTCATGTGGGAATGGGATCTAACTCAAGTCTTCACACTTGCTTAGGCAGCTGTCTTACCCTCTGAGCCATTTCCCCAGGCCCTGGTCATGAGTGTTTATAACACTTCCTGCCCAAGGGGTGGGTTGTGTTCTTCTGGACCCAAAAAGCCCAGGACTTGTGATACTTGTAACAGGGGGGTTAAGAGAGCCAAAAGAGAGTACATTTAGACAAAAGTGAAGATTTCTATAGCTGTAGCTTAGGAAGCTTATGTGTAGAAACTGCTGGAAGTCAAAACAAGCCTGTGCCTGCTCTTGGGGTCCCTGTGGCTCAAGTGTGTCTGTCTCAAGAGCCCATGAGTCTGGCAAGGTGTCAGAGACCCCATGTGAGGGCCTGAAACAGCTAACCTTGGGCCTAAGCGTCATTCCTATGGAAGGTTTAAAGTCTATTTCAGGAATTCTCGTAGGTTCCATCACAGGTGGTCCAAGTTCTGTCTGGTTCTTGTTATGCATACTGGAAACTTTCCAGGATCCTCAGGTTGGGAGTGGAGAGGGACACAGGGAAGACTTCAGTCAAGAGTGGCTGTGGAAGTGACCTCCCACACAAGTGTAGGGTTTGGTGCCCTCTAGTGGGAGTGGCCTACAGATACCCCTTGATTTTGTTCTCCAAAGAGCCTTTCAACAAGTGTTTTGACTTGATCTGTTGGCCCACGGGTTTTTGTTAAACCAACAAGAAATAGCAAACCTGACGACAGTCGTCTCAAAAGCAAGCCCAGGGTGGCTCTCAGTTTTCTGCAAAACTGACTAATGGAGAAAGAACTCTTCAAAGGGTGGAGGCAGCCAGCTCTATGGTGACAGTCACCTCGTGCCTACAAGGGGGTGTTGAGTGAGACACATTCAAGATATGGGTGGGGACTGCGAGGCAGGCACCTGGCGCGCTGCTCTCTGATGGGAGAAGGAGAAAGCAGGAAAGAAAGAAACATGACATCTTTAAGAAATTGATGGAAAGCTCTATTTTCAAGATCTACGACGCACATTCTTGTTTTTGGAGGTATGAGGAGAAAAGCCACCGAAAGCCAGCTAAGGTGACAAAGCACTAGGACTCTGCAATATATTGACCTTGACAATAGAAAGTACAAGATTCCCCTAAGTGACATAGAACAGGAACGGAATGTGCTTACTGTTTTAGACTTTCTGGAAAATCGCCTTGTGCTTTGTAACAGTCCTACGTTATTTTTACTAGAAACATGTACTGGAGACAATTGTGCGTCTCCTGACCCTTCAGGCCAGGCTGTACAAGGGAACACTGACTGTAGGAAGCTCCAATTTTTCTTTCCTCTCTTTGCAGAGTTGGGGAAGTGAGTGAGGCATTGGACAAAATGTCTGCAGTGACATTCTGATGACAGGAGCTGTGACCATGTGCGTGATGAAAGTGTGGGAATGTTCCTTAGAGAAGACGTACAGAGCAGAGCTGAAGGGGCAGGAAGAACTAAATTTGCTATTCTCCCTAGGCAGGACCAGTTAGAGTGACTTCTGTCACATTAAGATTTACATGAAGCTGCCTGATGGAACAGATTTTAAAAATAGACTCCAGGGAAGGCTGATGTATTTTATTTTAAAAAAACCTTTAATCAAGGGAATTTATTAAATATATAAAGTAGACTAGAGTAGTCATGGAGATTGATCCTCCTGGCAGTTGAGTGTCGTCAGAGCCTGGCTTCTGGCAGTCCCAACAAGCTGGGCTCAGCTCCTGGTCCCCAATTTGTTTTTTAAAAATAATTTTGTTTATTTATTTGCAAGCAGAGAGATAGAGGAGAGACAGACAGAATGGGAATGGGCACACCAGGGCCTCCAGAGGCAATAGGTCTGTGGCACTAAGCAGCCCTGGTCTAGATGTGACCTGTCCATCGATGACCCTGAGAAGTTAGAACTCTTCCTGGGAAGAACTCTTCCTGGGCCTCCTCTGGCTAGAACTGGACGCATCCTTCCCCCCACCCCCCACCCCAGCATAGAGTCTTGTGTTTTTTTTTGTTTGTTTGTTTTACTTTTTATTTATTTACTTTTGTGCAAGCAGAGAGAGAGAAGAGAGAATGGGTGCACCAGGGCCTCCAGTCACTGCAAACGAATTCCAAATGCATGTGCCACTTTGTGCATCTGGCTTTACGTGGTACTGGGGAATCAAACTTGGGTCATTAGGCTTTTTGTAGGCAAGCACCTTAACTGCTGAATCTTTTCTCCAGCCCTCCTGGGGAATGTTTCGTTCTTTGGCATCCCTTGTTTCAGTAGGCTGATAGCACAAGTGGCCTTTGTATCCTCTCTCCCGTCACAGCAATGGTGCTCACAGCTTCACAGCTAACTATGGCGAGTCTTGCTCCAGACAGACAGGATTTTCAGAAAGGACTGGAAAGTCTCCAAAATAACAAGGCTTCAGCTCTTCAGGACTTCTAAAGCCATAAAGGATAAAGGCATGAGGTGTGAATGTAGTCCAGACTGACAGCCAGCTCTAAAGGATTAGCCATTTAGTTGGTTGATTTCTTAATTGCTAATCCACCATCAGCAATGGGGGTAGGGTGTGGGGGGGTGTGAAGCCCTTTTGTGATAGAAATTTTCTTCTGAAATGGCTTTAGCTTGTACAAACGCTGTGCATGGGTGGCTATGTTGATTTGGGAAATTAAATGAATGTAATGGCCCTCCATAATGGAAATAAATCATAGAATATGGTCCTGTGTATATTTATACAAAATGAAAGTGTCTAGAGCTGTAGCTTAGAAAGCGTTCCCTCCTAGGTTTTCATCTTTTAATCTATTCCTTCTTTTTCTGGACTTTTCCCAAAGGATGGGGCCAGGCTCATTGTCCTTATGTGTTATGATCTTTTCCTGTGCTGCATTGCTTCATTGGAATGTCAGAGCAGAAAGGGGGTTGCTGGTCATGGCCCAGACTCTCCCAATTTGAGATAAGGAAAGGGAAGTCCTGACAGCCAAAGCTTGCATGGCTTTTCACAGAGCAAGACAGGAGAGGCGGGTAACCAACCATTGCCCTTCCACAGAAGCGGGGCTACTGCGGGGCATGGCGTAACGTGGGGTTGTGAGCTCTATTTTAGCTTTGAAGTGAGATCTGTCTCAGAGCTTGTAGACAGGACTTTAGAGAAACACTTGGAGCCTGAGCTGAGGGGTCTGGGCAGGACGAAAAGGATATGGCTTTAGCAGCCAAGAAGACAGCACAGTAGGGCTTTATAGATAGAACTTTACCCTACACATCTTGTCCAAATGACTCAGGGCAATCTGGCAGAACTATGGAGGAGGGGATTTTTTTTTTTTTTTTGGTTTTTCGAGGTAGGGTCTCACTCTAGTCCAGGCTGACCTGGAATTCACTATGTAGTCTCAGGGTGGCCTTGAACTCATGGCGATCCTCCTACCTCTGCCTCCCGAGTGCTGGGATTAAAGGCGTGCACCACCACACCCAGCGGGGATTTTTTTTTAATGAAAAATTTTAAGAGGTTAGATTTATATTCCTTCTACTCTTGCACTGAGGACCTTCCTCAGTGGGGTTATTGGGATTCCCTGTGGGGTCCTGAGGGCCTCAGTCAATCTCTGTGGGAGAGGACCATGCCTTGGGATATTCCTACCCACTCTGTGGCTCTTACACTCTTTCTTCCCCTCCTTCTACAGTGTTCCCTTGACGCTTGGCGGGTGTATTGGAGGTCTGATTAAATGTTACAGTCTCTGTAATCTCTGGATTTCTGCTTTGATTTGTTTTCAGTGACCACAGTGTCTGTCACCATCTCCCTGGAGCTGAGACGATATTTTATATAGCGTTCTATTAGGATACACTCCTCTTAGAAATTACTTTATAAAGTTAATTAATGGAAGCATGAGACCATTCAACAAATATGATCGTGTGAAATTAGTGATTGTGACAGTCAGTACTCAATACTCCGTATGTCTGTGCCTGTGTCCACCCGAACTCCGGACCTGAAGGCCAGGGGCTGGGTGACCTCCTCAGTTCAGAAACATCATCGGAAGTGTGTCCTGGCAGCAAAGCCATAGATAGCCTCCCCCCCTGAGCCATGCGGGGGTCTTCTCCTGGACTCGTTCTATAGACCACCTTGGCTTCCTTGGTTCCAGTCAAATGTTATATTTATCTTTACATTTGATTTTGAAGCACTGAAGTATTGTTTTAAATTAATTAATTAACTATTTGCAAAGAGAACAAGCATGTCAGGGCCTCCAGCTGCTGTAAACAAACTCCAGATGCATGTGCCACTTTGTGCAGCTGACTTCATGTGGGTACTGGGGAATCAAACCTAAGCCATCAGGCTTTGCAGGCAAGTCCTTTAACTGCTGAGCCTTGTCTCCATTCCCAATATTTATCTATTTTCATTTTTATTTTTTGAGATATGATCTTGCTGTGTTGCCCTGGTTTGTCTCAGACTCGCAATCCTCCTATTTCAGCTCCCTAAGGGCTGAGATTACTGGTATGCATCACCAGGCCCAACTGGATTATCTTGAGACAGGGTCTCAGTATCCTAAAAACCTGGGCTCAACAGATCCACCTGCCTCAGTCTCCTGTGTAACTGGGACTACAGAGGGAATATCTGCTCTCAGTCAAAACAATTTGTATTCGTTAAAAAGTAAGAGTCTGTAATTAAGAAGCCAAAATATCCACCTGAATCTCTTATTTTTGGCCATTTCATAATATTTGATTCCATACACGTTTTTAAATTACAGAACTGAATACCACTCATGACTATAGTTGAAATTCAAAAATGCCCAGTTAAACAGAATAAAAAGCTAAAAATCCCCTTTACCTTATTATGATTACATTTGTTCTCAGTTAATGATTATTCATAGAAGGACCTTACCAAACATTTTGCTTGAATACATGTATTTATATATAAGATATTCAAATAGGTGCATATATTGATTTTAAAACATTGTCTAATTTTATCTTGAAGCTTGCTGTGTTTTTCAATGTGATAGATAGTTTTAAAGATTTTGTTTGTTTGTTTTTTCGAGGTAGGGTCTCACTCTAGCCAAGGCTGACCTGGAATTCACTATGTAGTCTCAGGGTGGCCTTGAACTCATGGCGATCCTCCTACCTCTGCCTCCTGAGTGCTGGGATTAAAGATGTGCGCCACCACGCCCGACCCTTAAAGATGTTTTGATACCAGGGAAATGTCATTGAAATAAAGTCACTTCATATATTTCTTTCTTTTTCTTTTCTTTTTTTTTCTTTTTACAAGGTAGGGTCTCCCTGTAGCTCAGGCTGATCTGGAACTCTCTCTGGAGTCCTTTGAACTCACAGTGATCCTCCTACCTCTGCCTCCCAAGTGCTGGGACTAAAGGCATGTGTTATACCCGTCTACCATACATGTGGATGTACCATAATTTATTTAAAGGTCATTTAGGATTTTTTTTGCTCTTATAAGCAGCCTTGCAGGGAGTTTCTCTCTCTCTCTGTTTCTCTATCTGTTTCTCTCTCTCTCTCTCTCTCTCTCTCTCTCTCTCTCTCTCTCTCTCTCTCTCTGTGTGTGTGTGTGTGTGTGTGTGTGTGTGTGTGTGTGTGAACATTTTAAAACTTACAGCTTTTACCCACAGGGCAGGAAGGACTTACACTAGCAGGCTTAAAGCTGTTTCCATGTAGGAGTGTTAAATTTTCACAGAGAATATACAGGCTCAGGGAAGCTGGTGAGATTCATCATTAGAACTTTTGGGCTAAGAGCTCACACTAAACCTCTCCACTATGTAGACCAGGAACCATCATCCCAGGACGATAACCCAAGACATAATTTTGAGGTTGCTAGAAGACTGTGTGGCTTGACATCCATGCTCATCCGGTTCATGAACCTTCCCCTGAAGTGTCCTCGGCCCAGAGAGCTTGAAAGTTGAAAACAAACTTTTCTATTGCCTTTCCAGAATTTCCAGCTGGTCATATGGTGGAACCTGGCTTCCTGCTGAGATGTCTTCTCTGGTTTGCAGTTGTGCCCATTCTCTCTCTGTCTCTGTCTCTCTTTGTATGTATCTCTCTGCTTGCAAGGAAATAAAATATATTTATTTACCACCCACATGCACACCCACACACACATCCAAATGGTTGACTGAAGGCTGGGCAGATGACTCAGGGCATGACGGGTTGGCCACGCAAGCACGAAGACCTGAGTTTGATTCCTAGAACCCACATGAAAAATCCAGCAATGGAGGTGCATATCTGTAACCCCAGAAGTGGGGAGGCAGAGACAGGTGAATTCATGGAGCTCGCTGGGCCAGCTAGCCTAGCTTACTTAGCTTTTTCAAGTTTTTAGTTTTAGGACAATGAGAGACCCTACCTCAAAAATCAAAAACATGGACAGTGCCTAGACAAAACGACACCCAAGGTTGCTCTCTGGCCTCCTCACACACGTGTGCACACATAGGAAAAGGAAAATAGCAGACTGATTAAAGGCAGACACTGAGCTTTCCATTGAGGGGAAAGTCTTTGTCGGGACCTTCTTGGGATGTCAGCATTCTCTTCTGTACGGGGTGGCAACTCACCAAGGCTTCTTGTGAGGATGAGATGAGCAAGTACAGGAAAGCGCTCTGAACAATGGTTGCTGAGCATGTTCAGTGTGGAAGCCATGTGCAATGTTTTAAGCTGCTACTATGACTCTTTGTGACGAAAATAGAGCAACATAATCAGCTTACATCTACTGTACATGCTTGGGATTTTCACCTCCTCCTTTGATTCCTGGTACACTTCCAGCTCTCATTCATGTGATGGGGATAAAATTAATTCCCCCACAGCTGCTCTTTAATCTCTATTCTCTGACTCTTTGGCAAATAAAGCATCAGTCTTTAAACTATATAATTAGTCTTAGCTTGAAAGAACTTGTATGCATCTCCAGGGTCATGCACCAGGGAACAAATGCCTTGTTTCCTGTGTTTATTCAAAAACTTCAATGTAACTACTAAAATCTCTCCTCTAGGGCATTCTGGGAAGAAAAAAGCAGCCATAGCAACTAATATTTGGCAGAAAAAAGCAGCTGATTTCTTTTGAGACACCTTTAAAACGCAGAAGAAAGTCAGCGGTTAGACTTTCTAACATTGTACAAACGGATGGCTGTACACGTATAGTGGGTTGAAGTGTATCCCCTAAAACAGTATGTCAACCCCTGATATCTGCGACTGTGAACTTATTTGGAAAAAATAGGATCTTAGTAGTTCACTTAGCAGTAAGTTCATGATCTCACATGAGATCATTTTGAGTTTTGAGGCAGCCCTAAGTCTAATGACTAGCCTCTTAGACAGAAAAGGCAGTCAGGCATCCAGGATTTGGGGGGGGGGCTCTGTAGAGGTTGGAGTAAGAAGTCTATGAGCCAAGATCTTGAATCAAGGATGGGGGGCAGGGTGACTGTCAGATCCTACAGCGCCTTGGTTTCTGTCTGCTGTCTCCCAGAACTGTGAGACGATAAGGTTCTGTTGTTTTAAGCTGTGAAATTTGTGGTAATTTATCATGGCTGCTCTAGGATACCAACAGAACTCTCACGACAATAATAGACATTCCGGACATTTTATCTGAAACTGAAGAAATCAGAGGCAGACTTGGATACACTATTTATATGAATAAAACAACATTCCCCGTTTCTTTTACAGACACATATTTTATCTTAAACAAGACATAGTTGGGAAAGAGCAAGTTCTGGTTGACCACTGTTAACTTGGAAATATCTCTTTCTCTTCCACTGCAGTTATACTTTCTAATTATAATATATAAAATATAGGTATATATATAGTTATTACTTTACATATACCTATGTAATGTAATATAATATAATAAAATATATATATATTATACCTATGTAATATATAGTGTCTGTGTTAAGGAGCCAAATATGTAAACTGTAATTCAGGAAATCATTCTTAGGTGACTCACAGTTAACTTCATATCTTCAGAGACCCGAGATTGACCTGTTCTGTTCTAACTAAATACCATGATGGGGTCCTGTATAAAGCGCAGGAGTTCTGGAGGCTGGGAAACCCAAGAACCCGGCTCAGGCAGGTGGGTTGGCTGGTGAGTGTTGCTGGGCGCCCAAGATGGCACCTGTAGAAACACCTCCTTCACCTGGTTGAACCTGGAAGTGCCCGTGAGTTGAAAGCTCAGTGAACCTCTCTCACAGAGCACCCATCTTTCCCTCCCTGCTCCTCCTGTCTGCTGCCAAAGACCAGGCTCCTTGGACAACCCAGCAGCAGGGCTCAGTAGACTGCCTCCCAACAATCAACAGAGATCCTGCTGCCACTAAGGTTGGGACTATCTGCTACGATAATCTTCATGTTCTCTTTCCTTTTAGCTAGATAGAAGTCACACCTTGGGTAGAAAATTCTGCTTTCCTTCAGTCCTTCCTTTCTTCCCTCCCTTCCCTCCTTCCTTCCCTTTTTATCTCCCCTTTTCCTTTGTCCCTTCATTCCTTCCTTCCCTCCTTTCTCCCACTCCTGTTCTTCCCTTCTTCCTTCTTTCTCTCTCTTTCCTTCCTTCCTTCCTTCCTTCCTTTCTTCTTTCTTTCAATTTTTAAATGATAAAATTCTTGCTCTTTGTTGTTTTACTTAACAAACAAACCAAGGAACAAGGAACATTTTGATTTCCTTCTAATTTCATTTTCTAACAAATAAAAACCAGGATTTAAAGGCTAATGCTCTTTTGAAATGTTGAGGATACATGCTTTGGTATTAATCCTATCCCCAAATCTCATTATCCCATGGAGAATCTCAGACAAAACTTTCAGGGGCTTGAGCTCTACTGGAGAAACAAGAAGTGTGATCATCCATCCAGGAGGAGGTGTTCCTGGGGGGGGGGCGATCTGTGGAATGTGGATCTAGGTAAGCTTTCCCAGCAGGGTCTCTCAGGTGATTGAGAATTACTCTCTGAGCTAAGCCCTTCAGAAGGTCAGTATGACCAGCTGCAAGGGGCAGCATATCCACTGTAGAAACCAGCCTCCAATTTGGAATGTAAGCAAAACACGAAGTGAACTCCATGTACTCCAGGAGAACAGGGCCACTTTGGTTTTGAAGGTAAGCCAATAACTCAGGGTCAAGACTGTCAGCTCTCAAGATTACCAGAGTGGGCCCTGAAAAAGCAGAAGGACTTCTTAGCAGGAAATGTAAATAGCTTCAATATGTCAGGACTCCTAGGAATCTCACAGTATTATGAGGCTGACTTTATATTTCTGCTCAGAAGGGATTCTGGGCTTTAGGAGCACTCTTTGAGTGAATTCCTTCCCTTATGGGTGACTTTGAAAGACGAGGGACTCTATCTTGTTAGGCTCTGGTTATCTTCCTCATTGTCCTCCCCCAGTGTATACACACAACAGCACACCATTCCTGGACACAGCACATCATCTTTTCAGGCTCCCACGCATCCACTTCCAGGAGGGTCTGCTGCCGGCTGCCACAGCTTTTCTGTCCAGCCTGCTCGTCATGGGCCTGGGCCATTTGAGTCCTTTGCCCCATAGGCAAAGGGTGACAGGCATACATGATGATAACATCATCAGTTCAACGACTGGACTGTCTTTGCCAAAGTCAGGACATCGAATGCAAATGGATGGAAGTAAAAACAGGAGATTGCTACAGTTTGAATAAATGCGATGTCGAAAGGGCCGTGTATTACAGGATTGGTCCTTGCCCCCTCACATGACATTGGGCAAGAGGTGGGGCCAGTGAGAGGTCTTCGGGTCACTGGGGAGCATTTTTTCTAAGGGAATGGTGGGACCTTACCCCATCCTTTTCTTTTGTGACTTCCCAGTCATGAAACAGGCAGGTAAGAAGGACTTTTTAAAAGCTCCAATAGGTGCATTTCAATGTATGTGAAATATTTTACACATAGAAAGTCCACAAAGCATAATAGACACCTGCCTTAAGAAATAAAGTATGACAGCATGATCAAGCCTTCTATAAAGTTATTGGTTATGATTCCCACCAATACCAGACACAATTGTTCTCCTGAAGTTAACTTTTAGCATATTAATGCTTTTTAAAAGGTATAAATAAATAAATGGTATCATATCATATGCATCCATATAAATTCTTCTATTAACATTGATGTTAATTTATTGTTACTATCATATAGTGTTCTATAGAAAACATTTTTTTTTGCATTTGTGTGTGTGTATGTGTGTGTGTGTAGCATGTGTGGTGGGATATGTATGTGGCATGTGCATATATGCGTGCAGATGTTTGCACTGCACAGGTGCACCTAGAGGCCACAGAGAATATCCAGTGCCCTCCCCTATCTCTCATCTCCCTGTCTCCATGAGATGGAATCTCTCACTAAACCTGGAGCTCCCATTTTCAGACTGGCTAACCAAGCAATTCTCTAGTCTCTCCCCTTCCCCATGGCCTTACAGGTATGCAAGGCCATGCCCAGCTGTTTACATGGGTTTTGGAAAATCAAACTCAGCAAATCAGGCACTCTTACTGTGCCATCTCCCCAGACCCTAGAGGACACTTGGATGGTTCTTCCTTAGCTCCCACAACTACTAGGAGTAATGGTATAATGTCGATTCTTATCTTAGGACATGTGGGCAAGTTGCTTCAGGGAACACATCCAGAGGGAATTATTCAATTACAGGGTATTTTTATTAAATATATATTTTAAATATTTCATTTACTCATTTTCAAGCAGAGATACAGAGAGGAGAGAGAGAGAGAGAGAGAGAGAGAGAGAGAGAGAGAGAGTGCACCAGGGCCACCACCTTGTGGGTCTGGCTTATGTGGGTCCTGGGGAATTGAACACTGGGCCTTAGGCACTGAAGCCAAGTGCCTTAACCGCTGAGCCATCTCTCCAGCCCTAAATATTTTTTTAAAATATTTTTTTATTTATTCATTTTCAAGCAGAGAGAGAGAGAGAGAGAGAGAGAGAGAGAGAGAGAGAGAGAGAGAGAGCGCACCAGGGCCACCACCTCTTAGGTCTGGCTTATGTGGGTACTGGGGAATTGAACCAGGGGCCTTAGGCACTGGAGGCAAGTGCCTTAACCACTAAGCCATCTCTCCAGCCCCCTAAATATTTTTTATAAAATTAATTTTTTAGTGTATGAAATGATGGATTTCATTATGGCATATATGTTTTTTCTTTGCTCACATTACCCTCCCTTGCACCCCCTCCCTTTCTCACTAGTCCCCTTCATTCTCAAGCAGGCACATGCTTTAACTGCTGAGCCATCTCTCCAGGCCTCTTCATTCACTTAACCATCTGTCCTTTGAGGTAAGCAGTTTTGCTCTGCTATAACCTTTCTACTCTGATTGGTCAATAATTTACTGAATTTTCCAAAACCGTGTGTGATGGTGTGATCTACTTGTCCCCCAGAAACAAATAAATGTGTTCTGAATGCTCCATCCCCAGCTGATGGCAGTTTGGGTATTGGAACCTTGTTAGAGCTGGGTTGTTGGGGGTGGGCTTATGGGGTGTCATAGCCAGCTTCCTTTTGCCAGTGTTTAGCACACTCTCCTGTTGCTGTTGTCCACCTGATATTGGCCAGGAAGTGATGTCCACCCCTCTGCTCATGCCACCTTTTTCCCTGCCGTCATGGAGCTTCTCCTGGAGTCCATAAGCCAAAATAAACCCTTTCCTCTACAAGCTGCTTTTGGTTGGGTCCTTTCTGTGCAGAAACTAGAAAGTTGACTACAACAGTTTTGGTACCAGGAGTGGGGTCTGTTTTAGCTGCTCAAAACCCAAATTCTGTGACTTTTAGTCTTTTGAAACTGATTTGCTGGAGGAATGAGGACAGATTTGAAAACCCAGCCCAAGAGACGCCTTACAGTTCTGTAAGTACAGTGTGATGGACCATTCTTGTCAGAGTTGGAAAGACCTGAATGCAGTAAGAACTATGGATTGTGAGGTTTGGCTTTCAAGGGTAAGAAAGAACTTTATTGGGACTATAACAGAAGCAGTTTGTGTGAGAGGCTTGCTGCGTTCTCCCTGCCAGTGTCTTGAGAACTTGTTCAGGATTTCTTTGCGTAGAAATGGACTGGTGTGAGCAGATGGAGATGGCACAGAAAGAAAGGAAATCTTTGGTTGAAACTGCTGCCCATTTAGCTGCAATGTTTTGGGAGATGACAACCATTGAGATTGGGCCAGGTGATCTCATTGGGACAGCAGGAAGAATGCAGACTCTTTTGAAGTAAGGGAACTGAATGCTGAAGGTGGTTTCCTGCTCTTCAAAGCAGATTTTGTTTCCCCCTGTAATAACAAGTTGGTGGCCCACCTGGTACTATGGAGTATAACAAATGAAGGAAAGAGGGCCATGGGATTTGCAACATGATTTTGTTTCTAGACATGGTCATTGGCAGTGTGAAGCAGGTGTGTTGGATTGCCTGAATGGAGGCCTCATGAAGCCATGAGGATGAACTGTGAGTTGCAGTGGAGACCCAGTGAAATGCCAGGACTGTAGGATGGCTGCGGAGAGCTGCCAGCATTGGAGGGAGTTATCCTGGACTGTGAGTAGCTGTGCTGGAGGGACAGAATTGGAATGCTAGGAGACTTGTTACTGGTTAGAATTATCAGACTTGGAGATAGAGTTTGATGTTGCCCTATTTGTTTTAAATCTTGTATTGTTTCAATCTATCTTTTCTATGTCCATTGCCATCTTCTGCAGTGTGAATGTTCTGTGCCATTATGGGTTTGTTGTTTTTTGGCATTAAGGCTCAGTTAAAGACCTTGTGTTATGGGGATGTTTGAATATCAATAGGATGGATAAAAAAACTGTGAGGATTTTTTTTTTTGAGGTAGGTTCTTGCTCTAGTCCAGGCTGACCTGGAATTTACTATGTAGTCTCAGGGTGGCCTTGAACTCACGGCAATCCTTGGGCTTCTGCCTCCTGAGTGCTGGGATTAAAGGCATGCGCCACCATGCCTGGATGTGGGGATTTTCAAAGCTGAGTTGAATGCATTGTATTTTATATCATGTATGATTATTAGTTTGTGGGGCCCAGGGGTGGACTGTCATGGTTTGATCCAGGTATCCCTCATAAACAAATTTGTTCTGAATGTTCAATCCCCAGCTGATGGCAGTTTGGGTATTGGAATCTTGTTGGAGCTGTGTTGTTGGGGCCAATCTTATGGGGGTTGTAGTCAGCTTCCCCTTGCCAGTGTTTGGCACTCTTTCCTGTTGCTGTTGTCACCCTGATATTGGCCAGGAGGTGATGCCCACCCCTCTCTCTGCTCATGCTGTCATTTTCCCTGCCATCATGAGCTTGCCCTGGAGTCCATAAGCCAAAATAAACCCGTTCCTCTTCAAGCTGCTTTTGGTTGGGTTCTTTCTGTGCAGCAACTAGAAAGTTCACTACAACATGAGCTGAAATCAACCTTTCCTCTTTATAAGTCATCTCAGGTGTTTGCTACAGTGACGGAAAGCTAACACAGAATTTGCTTGTTCGTTTAGCTCAAAGAAAAAGAGAAAGGAAAGAAAGATGTTTTCCAAGGAAAGAGGAGCAAGACATTGGATCTTGGTAGTACTATTTCAGCCCCAAATCAAACAGTGCTTAAAGCTGGAGATGAAGTCAGACTTTGAGCTAACAAGGGTTTCCCTCATTTTCTTCCCTGATGTACTCTCTGTGTGTAAAACAGAGCGCTTAGAACAAAATGGGCAGCCTCCCCTAATCTTCCTGGGTTTATATCTGCAAGGAGTCACCTCAAGGATTGAAACACCCTGAGAACACTGGACAGAATAACCATAGAGTGGGAGGAGGAGCCCGACACCCAACTGTATGTAGAGCAGCTCATCAGAGGACCAGTACTGACTGGGCATGTTGTCACACCCTTCAAACTGTACTTGCAAAGACCCGTGTCCCTAATGTCGCTCCTGTCTACTACACAGATGACATCCTTGCTATACAGGGGAAATTAACATGGCAGCTACAGAGTATGGCCCTTTTCTGGAACCCTCAGTGATGAATCCTATAAATTTCCCAGGAAAACATAAGGTTCTTCTGTCCAAAGGAAGTATATGGAGCTGGAAAATAGTTTTGTTACCAATGGGGAAGTTTGGGGGAATGTTCTTTGTGTATAAGGTCACTTGGCATTCTTGCCATGTCATGCAGTCACTTACCAGGACTCTCCCTTCTCTTCATCCCTGGGGGGACCTACCTGGCCTTCAGTCCACCACTCTACCTCACCACCATTTTATAGCAAAGGGACATTGAAAGCAAACTCATAGGATACCAATTTAAGACTCAGCACCTTCATTCATCATTCCTTTTCCTCACTAGGTTCTGAAAACACAGGAAGAAAAGAGGCTTTTAGCCCTCTCTGTCCTAGCAGAAAATTAGAGGATTTCTCTGGCAGAATATGTCAGTCCAGAAGAAACTAATTGAGCCACATCATGCACAAAAGTTAGTGATCTCTGACCAGATATATCCCACCGAGAATCTTCTAGTCCATAAGACCTGCAGGCAAGGAGTTTTCATCAGTCCTTACCTTGTCCCTGTTTAGCACTGCAGGTCTCTTAAGCTGAGGTTTCGAATCCTTCCATTCCTCCTGAAAATCCATTCCAAAAGGCCCGAACCACAGTCATGCTTCTGGCAGCCACAACCCCACTTCACTGGTATCAATTTTACTGTCCAAGTTACCTGCACATTGCTGGCAGAGTACCCAACCAGCTTGGGGGAGGAAAGGGTTTATTTTGGTTTATAGACTCAGGGGGAAGCTCCATAATGACAGGGGAAAACATGGTATGAGCAGAGGCTGGACATCACCTCCTGGCCAAAATCAGGTGGACAACAGCAGCAGGAGAGTGTGCCAAACACCAGCTCACCAAAACAGAGTTAAGGCCAAATAGTGGAAATTACCAGCAAGGGGAAGCTGGCTGTAACACCTACAAGCCCACCCCCAACAACACACCTCCTCCAGGAAGCTCCAATTCTCAGATTGCCACCAGCTGGGGAGCTAGCATTCAGAACACATGAGTTTATGGGGGGGCACCCAATTCAAGCCACCTCAAACAAATTCATAAGGCCTATGAAGATAAGACAGAAGTGAAGCGGTATCAGCAGAGAGGCTGTAAACAAACCATCAGCTCACACTTGGAAAGGTGGGCTACTAATTTGATTGACTCAGTTGAAAACCCCAAAGGGAAATGGGGGTGGGGGGGACAGTGAGATCACTTGTAATATCTGCAAGATAAAACTTCCCAGCTCTCTTCTCTTGCTACACTCACATCCGTGGTGATGGTTGCCATGGAATCTGTCAGGACTCCACTTCTGTAGAGCCAGTGTCTCTCCTTGGGGGCTTCTCAACAACATTCCAGGAAGACACTTTGATTTTCCTCTGAAGTTTTCTTGGTGTGTCTATGACTACGGGCCTATATACTTTTGTTCTCATAACAGCTGATGAAGACACCTCTTGGGTAAATGCTGTCATGGCTGTTGACTTCTAACTCACTAATCCATTAGATCCCCAAGGAAGATTAAAGAGATGATGTCGATTAATTTCATTGCAGAGGTTGACTTCTAAAGTGTTCACACCCCAGGGGGAGTTTTGGTTTGGATGTCTGCTTTGCTGTGGTTGTGGAGAAGGAGCAGGGATGATTCACACTCTGTAGGCATTGTGCTTGGGAACTTCAGAGTCCCTTCAAGGAAGCAATCATACGATTAAACAACACAGGGCTTTCTGTGAACTCCGCGAATCTACTGGGGGAAGACATGTGTGTTTTCTTCTGCCAATCTGAGAAAACTCTTGTCTGATGTCCTCCAAATATATCAGCAGTCCAATATGGGTAAATCTTTTCTTGTCCCAAAAGTGGTGCATCAAAGCAGAATTTTACCCCTTTATTGCAAATAGGTAAGACAAGAAATCCGGGCTGATTGGGTATTTTTAGTTTAGATATTCATTCTGTTGTACTCACCTGTTATGTTCCAGGCACTGTGCTTGATATTGGTGACAGTCACAAATGACATGCTGGTTTTGTCCTTCCACAGGTTCATGGGTCAGTAGTGAGATAGAAATGTACATAAAAACCTCACCATGGGACCTGTTGGCCAGTTCTTTGAAATGGATCATATAAAATGCTCTGGGAGTATGGGCTGAGAAGTCCTAACTGGAAAGTCTGAAATCTGAAGTGCTCTAACCTCTGAAACTTTGGACTCCAACATGACAATGTGACAATGAAGAATTCCACATGTGCCCTTGTGTGACAGGCCACAATCAAAAACTCAGGTGCACTTAAAATGTTAGATAAGATTCTCTTCTGAGGCAGGTATGATGGCACACATGTAATCCCAGGAGGCTGAGGCAGGAGAATTTTGTATGTGTTGGTAAGTCTCTAGAAGTCTCATCTGAATGCAAGAAGTTCAATTAGCTGGTCTGTGATAGGAGGTGACCCAAGGAATAGAGTTTGGCTGTTCTGAGCAGCTCACCAAAACAGAGCTGAGGCCAAATAGTGGAAATTACCAGAAGGCATATATGAACCTAGTTTACAAGACTGACACTCTGCCTATTGCGCTAAGAGGAAGACTGAATCTATTTTAAAGATGACCTTTTTGTATCTAGAATTCTCTACAACTGGAACAGACTATCTTGTGGGGATGGCAAGTGCTTTGTTTCTACCAAGAAAAGATAATAGAAAGATAGCCAGGTACTAAACAGTTCTAAACCAGATTCATTCAGCTACTTTCTACCATGTGCTCAGCATTCTGCTGGGCTCTAGCTGTTTAATCATGAGTAAGTTATAGACCCTGCCGTCAAGGAAACGGGCAGGCACATAGCCAAGTCCATAACTATGACATGGGGCAGTGTGGTCACTGTGCTGGAAAGGGACTGGAGATCTTCTCAGAGGAAAGTACTTCTAAGCTGAGACCCAAAAGTCAAGAACATAGCCTGCCCAAGGTGGTGATGAGGGAAAAGGGAGGCTGCCCAGATATCCTTTCTTCATAGCCCTTTTTCTTTAAAATATTTGATTTAATTTATTTCTATGAGAGAGAGAGAGAGAGAGAGAGAAAGAGAGAGCCTCTAACCATTGCAAATGAACTCCAGATGCATGCACCACTTTGTCACTTCTTTGAGCATCTGGCTTTACATCATAAGTACTGGGGAATCAAACCTGGGTCATTTTAGGTATTGCAATTAAGCGCCTTAACCACTAAGCAATCTCTCCAGCCCTACATATCCCTTTTAAGGCCAACAGCATACATACAGATTTATTGGCTAATATAATTTTAAAAATCTCTACCTTTTACTGTGAGCAGATGATAATTCAATTATGTTTATTAGTACCCATTGTAGATTACGGGTAAGGCTTAGTACCGGAATGCAAAGAAAAAGAAGGATTTTAAAGAGGGTTGAGTAGTGGCTCAGGCATGCTTTCCTATTTTTCCACATGCCACCCACCCACCTCTATTGCTACTTACCTGTCAGCACCCCACGACTACAAACGCGCCCTCCTCTTCTTAAACCATGGGGCACAGGTCACAGGTCACAGGCTGGCGGCATGACTAATTGTGACAGGAGCCCCTTGTAGCCTTGCACCTTCTCTTCAAGTAACTCTGCAGTCCACCTGACAACTGTTTGACTGTAGGTGAGTTATTTAGCCCTTCTGGGCCACTGCTTTTAAATTTAAAACGTGGAGCTAAAATAATAACTAACTCGTAGGTTGCTTTGAAGAAAAATGACAGAATAGATGACCATATTTTAGCCCAGTGCCCGGCTCATGGCAAGTAATCAATGTTGGCTATGACTAATAGTGATGAGGACAGTTGTGATGGAGAAGCACAGAGGAGATCAATAGGTAGACACTAAATACACTGGGATTGATTTTTGCCCAAACTCTATGGGCTAGCATGCAATTACCAACACAAAGTGAAAATAAAGCCTTCATACTTGGACAGGCTGAAGGAGAACTCTTCAGTCTAAATGCAGCCCTTCTGTTCAACAACTAGGAAACATCTAGAATGATGGTCATCCCCCACCCCTGCTCTGGAGCTGACAGGTTTCCGTGTTGACAGCAGCCTTTTAGTATATTTGAATTCAAGACTTTCTGTCCGAAATTCTTGGCTACTTCTTCCCTGGACTTTAAATCTCAGTGTAAGATCTAGGTGCATTCACAGGTTACCAGGAAAGCAAGAACTGAGCTTAGAATGGTTACCCAGGGCAGGTTTACTCTGGTGGTAGAAGTGTGTGTGCGCACTTCTCTTGAAAGTCCCCAGGGAAGGTATATAAATACTTTGAGAGAAATATCAAAAATGTATATAACTTATACTATGATATATATATATATATATATATATGCTGTAGTCTTGGATTTTAAAACACAAAGGACACTCACGGAGCAGGCTCTGAAAGAGGTGGCCTCGTGTGCCTGTCACCAGCAGTTAGCACTGTCAGCTGAGCTGTCTTTAGTCACTGTTGGAAGGCACTCGATGTCCACTTTCAAGCTAACTCACAGGACTGGGATCAGGTGTCACAACCTCCTTGACTGTTGACTGAAGACATCAGTTCCTTATCCTCCCTTTCCCAGGCATCTCTCTTTAGAACTACCCACAACATGGCAGCTGGTCTCTCTCAGCATGACAGGTAAAAGTAAAAGCAAGAACAGAATGTAAGAGAGGCCTTCAGTTAGAACACATAGTCTTTTTATATCTCAATTTCAAAAGCAATATATCATGTTCCATTAATTAGGAAAAAAAATCAGTAAATCCAGCTCATACACCAAAGAGGTTGGGATTGCCCAAGAAGATGGATTTAGAAGGCAGGCGTCAGTGGGGCCATTTTTGAGTTGGTTATTTCCAACACTTAATGAGAAGTATCCATGTCCCCCTATCGTGTCCACCTGTGGCATTCACTTCAAATATACTCACCACATGTTATTCACAAAGTTAGTCACGTTCAATTGATTTTTCTCTGGTGCTTTGGTGCATACCTGTTCTGTGTTCTTTCATAATAAGGCACTGATAAACAAAGATCTCTCTAGAACTTCTGTTCTAACCCCTTCCACCGATGTCCTTCCCAGAGTGCTCAGAGCTTCTATTTTTCTTTTTTCTTCTTGTTGTTGTTGCAGGGATTTATCTGTATAAGCTAGTTGATAGAAAATGCATTACAAAGTTCATGGGCCCATGTAAAAGAATAGTGACTTATCAATGGAGATTTAGGTTCCAAGTTTTAGAAGAATGAATAGAAAAGAGAAAGGTTCCATTTCTGTTTGTTGTAAAATCAATGCCCATGAAGGTTCTTTGTAGAATCCAGGGACCATTTCTCTTTGGTGAGGTCCAGGAACCTCCTCTTCTCTCCAAAACCACCATTCCCAGCTCACTGCATACAGTCCAGTGGCAGTGTTACATGAAGATATCATATGCTGGTATTATTCAGGATACGCTGGTGCTTGGCAATCATGTTAACTGAAGCAACATAGGTTTTCTTGCCTGTGCAATCCCCCATTTCCATTTATACAAAGCTGATTTCATCACTGTTCATAGCATTGCATCATCCTTCATGCCACCTGTGATGACGGGCACCCTACCCCTCCCTTAAGGGCTGTTATTGTCCCCGAACATGTAAGCCTTCCCCAAGGAATACAGCAAATGTTGATGATAATTTGTTTCCTTCACTTTTAGATTTTTTTTTTGAGGTAGGGTCTCACTCTAGCCTAGGCTGACCTGTATTTCTCAGGCTGGCCTCAAACTCAGCGATCCTCCTACATCTGTCTCTTTAGTGCTGGGATTAGTCACGCACCACCACACCTGGAACTTTCAGCATTTTTAAAGCATAAACATAGAACATTACATCTCCCAGAAATGTCTTCTCTTGAATTCTTTAGGCCATCATCAGAGCTATCCTTACATGAGACCTTCACGACAGCGCTGTCCTCTGCTCTTGGTCATCAAAAGGAAGAGGAGACGAAGCCCTGTGAAGAGCAATCTTGTGCACACAAGGAAGGTCTGTTCCTTGTGCAGCATGGGGTATGGTGGACCCATGGGGACCGCAGAGACAGAAAGCAAGTATCAGAGGGTCGACTGATGCTTCAGAGGGAAGGACTCTAAAGCCCTGAGCAATAATAACATACCTAGCAGAATGACTGCCAGGCAGAGCACACAGCTTGTGGAGAAGGTAGGGTGACTGTAGGGAATGAATGTGGGAAAAAAGAAGGCTCTGGGAAGCTGTCACCCCTTCCATCTTCCCATATGGACCTTCCATGTGACTCAAGCCCAAGAGCTGGTGGTGAATCACTGGCCGCCCAGAGCCTGGAATTTCTTCCCATTTCTGATATGAAAGTCAGTTCAAATCAGGGTGTTAGTACCACCATCTGTCAGCCCAGCCTTTTCCAATCCCGAGAAAGGAATATTCTGTGGGGAGGGGCTATCTGCTTGCCATGGACCACTTTAGAACTGGTACTAGCCACAGGGACCCAGGACACCCAAAGGAGTACGTCCCAGGGTCTCTAGGTGACCATGTTTCATGTAGAAAAATATCTCAGAGTGTCCCAGAGGGGAAGAATGAAGTGCAGGACCAGGTGAGTCTATCCAGGCCTGCTTATCCCTCCTGGATGACATTGCCATCCCTCACTGGTCCCAGGCACTATAGAAGTACTTAGACATATCGAGGAAAGCTCTCCCCAAGGGTTTAAGGACAATGTTACTCACAAGAACCTCTCTGCTGCTGTTAGTTCAGAGGCACAAAGTGAACGCAGTTGAGTGTGACATTGGGGGAGAATTTTGCAGAGTCCTAAATCCAGAGAACAGCACATGGTGATGAGGCTGCCAGGGTTGGCTGGGAGGGAGGGAGGGAGAGAGAGAGAGAGAGAGGAGGTACTAGGCAGGGTTCCCCAGAAAACCAGATAGGATGAATTTGTGGGAGCTGGCAGGATTTAAGAAATAGGTTCACACTGGAGACCCAGTGACAAGTTGCGATCCAAAGGCGATCTGCTGGCAGAATTTCTTCCTGCTCTGAAAGATGTCAGCCATTTTCTGTTAATGTCTTCAGCTGATTGGACAAGGCCTACCCCGATTATGAAAGGTAATCTCCTTTACTGAAAATCTACTGATTAAAAAGTGGTAATATGATGTTAAAAAGAAAAAGAGCTGGGCGTGGTGGCGCTGGGGAGGCAGAGGTAGGAGTGCCATAAGTTCAAGGCTGCCCTGAGACTACATAATGAAATCCAAGTCAGCCTGGGCTAGAGTGAGACCCTACCTTGAAAAACCAAAAAAAAAAAAAAAAAAAAAAAAGAAAGAAAGAAAACAACTTCACAGAAACTTCTAGAATTAGGCTTGGCCAAACATCAGCCTAGCCAAATCAGCCTATATAATTAACCATCAATATGCATGTGTAGGTGAGAGAGACTCAAACCTGTCCCTCGTCCCCTTCTCCTCCCAGGACTGGCCGCTCATTACCAGGGTGGGGCTTGAACCAGGAGGCGGTGAGCGTGGCTCCATCAGGCACATTTCCACCTGTTTTCTCAGGCCCTCCCTCTCGCTGCTGCA
>PVHP010029449.1:0-22344 GCA_004024765.1 Zapus hudsonius
CATTCTGTCTAGAAGTCTCCACACTGCTTTCCATAGCGGTTGAACAAGTTTGCAATCCCACCAGCAGTGAATGAGGGTTCCTTTTTCCCCGCATCCTCGCCAGCAACGATTGTTGTTGGTTTTCTTTATGATTGCCATTCTGACAGGGGTGAGGTGATATCTCATTGTGGTTTTGATTTGCATTTCCCTGATGCTTAAGCATGGTTTGCCCACTAAATAATGTAACTCATTATGGACAATTAAAAAAAAAGTTATGTGGGGGAGGGTGTATGGGTGTGTTATTGCTATGTCTTCTGAGCTAAGCACATGGACATGGACTAGTATATGATAACCACAAATGAAAAAGAGAAAGAGCAGGAGGAAGAAGAAGGAAAAAGGAGACATTTATGTTATTCTTACCTTTTACTTCTTTTTCCCTAGTATATTTTTCCAGTTTCATTAAGAACTCACTTAACAAAAACTTATTCAGTGCCTTTTATTACTTTAATTAGCTCAGTTTTAGAAGCCAAGAATATATCAGTGATTCAAACAGATCAAAACAAAAATAAACATTCCTACCCTCAAAAACACATTCTAACAAATCAGTCATGAAATGAGATTTTAGTCTCTTGACCTTACAGAATGTAACATTTAAAGCAATGATTTTCTTCTAATAAAATTATTTTAATTAAACTGTATGTGTGCATGCACATGTGTTAATAAAGACTTGAACAGCCAGCTTTAGTAATAATGAGTTATTCAAATCCCATCACCTGAAGACCAAGCAATAGGATTTCCATGAGTTAGAGGCCAGCTTTGACTACACAGTTCTTCAAGGCCAAACTGGACTGTCAGGTCAGACACTGCCTCAAAAAACAAAAGCAAAAGCTGAGGGGATGTCTCAGTGGGTAAGAGTATATGCTACAAGCATGAGGGCCTGAGACCCACTGAGTTTGATTCCCCAGGATCCATGGGAATCATTTGCTATGGCCATACATGTCTGAAACCCCAATCCTGTGAAGAGCAGAGACAAAAAACCACTGGGACTTATGAATACCACAGCCCCATCTTCAGAGAGAGAAAGAGAGAGAGAGAGAGAGAGAGAGAAAGAGAGAGAGAGAAAGAGAGACTCTGTCTCGAGGAAATATTTGAATGAATGATAAAGGAAGGACACCTGACATTCTCCTTCAACTTCCATGTGCCTTTGAGTGCATCTACACATACACGTGCATACCCATACACCACCACCATCACCACCACCCAAACTACACACACACACACACACAAAAAAAAAAAAATTACAATTTAACCATTTTTCATTTAATGGGCATAAAGCACTTTCTCCTCAAGTTAATTTGATCTTCCTATGCTGTTGAATTAAAAGCTGCTGCATATAGATAATATTGCTTTGATAATGGAGCATTTAGGAAAAGTAATAAAACATAAATTTATTTTGAAATAATATTTTTGCCATTTACAACATTCTGTTAAGTAGACATGATCTAAAATCAGTGGCAAGGTCACCTGTGTGACACACTTCCATCAGTTCAGGGAGCACACCTGGGTGTGAGATATTGGAAGGGTCTCAGTCAGCCTCAGTCTTCCAGAAATCCCATTTAAATGTGTGCTTCATTGATTAAAATAAAGAGACTTCTTGGACCGTGTGATCCACAGTGACAGATGCTAATGCGAAGTGGACTCAAACAAACTGCCCATGAAAATATCAAACCTCACTGAGAGCCCTAGATACAGGCATGGTTTACTGAACTAAAGCGCCAAGATATCATGTTATTAATATTCTCTCCCCACTCTAGAGAGCCCTGTTGTGTGATATAAGATATCCCCATGAGAGATCAAGTTTATGCAGCAGAGTAAATAACATTAGCATTCCATAATCCTCAGACATCACTTTACCTCACAAGGGCACACGTGCTCACACAAACTTTATCACTGGAACCCTGTGGCTTAACTTCTGTTTTTTAATTAAACTGCTTTCTTCAAAATCCTAACTGCATTTTCATTCTTGGATTTGTTTTTGTTTTGCTGCCTTCCAGGAGAAAAAATAATTTGCTTCCATGTTTGTCTTAATTCCTAAAAACAGTTTATTAGTAGTATCATAGATAAGTTTCAGACTAAACACCAAACACCCAAGTTGGATCCCCCACAACTCTGTAAAGTCCTGGCTTATATCTCAAATCCCACTGACACATATAAGAGTTATTCCTGGAGGCTCAAAGAATGAATGTTTGAAGGCACAAAAATTATTCAAATAAATTGATTTGTGTGTGTGTGTGTGTGTGTGTGTGTGTGTGATTTTCTTGTCTCTTTTTTTTCCCCCGGTGCTGAGGCCATAACCCAAAGCCTTATACTTGCTAGGCAATCACTTATCCATTGAGCTAAATCTCCAACCCCTCAAATAAATTCTTAGGACATGTATTTTAATTGTATAGAAAGGCTAAATGGTTTTGTGACCAAAACTATCCTGAATGTTCTCATCATATAATTAAATTTACATACATGTACATATATATGTTCATAGGTATGCAAATACAATGGAAGATAAATAGGTGTTTATGTTCTGCTGGGAAAAGCTTCTATGTTTGGCAAGTTCTGGAAATGTCTCAAGCATCCCAAAATGATGGTTGTGTTAGTTAAAGACACCCTAAGGCCCAGACAAAGCAGAAAGAAGACAAAGCCAATGTTTTCCAGGATTCTTTCCACATGCTGGTCACTTCTTCAACACTGTCAAAACATCTCACTCAGATAAACAATATAAAGGGATGAAAGGTTTGTTTAGGATGGGGTTCCAGAGGTTCCAGATGGGTCATTTGGACTCTCCAACGGGAGAGGCATCACATCTGAGAGCCTCTGTCTTCATGGTGGCAGGAAAGCCAAAAGGAAGGAGCCAGCATCCCAATGTCACTTCAAGAGCACAGCTCTAGTGACCTCTCTCCTCTACAAGGTCCATTTAAGGTTCTATCTCCTTCCAGCTGTGTTATGTTAGGAACCAAACCTTCAACACATGGACCTTGGGAAGACAGTTCAGATTCAAACTCTACCACCATAATTACTCAAGGAATGAAGAGAAAGATACCATCTTTCATCAAGGGAGGAAGGGGATATTTCCCAGAAGCCTCTTTTATTTTGCCAGCTAGGCCTGCTAGTGGTATCATTACTGAGAGTGCCTTAATATAAAGCCACCAGATTCAGGAAACAATATAAGATGCCTGAATAAATTTAAATTTTAATAAGCAATGAATATTTTGAATATATTTCCAAACATATTTAAGTCTCCTATATTTCATCAGTTAATCTACTCCTAAAGCATAGAAAAATTTTTAAACTTATTTAGTGTTAATGATGAGATACAGGGCTGGAGAGATTGCTCAGTGGTCAAGGCACTTGTCTCCAAAGCCTAAGGATCCTGGTTCAATTCCCCAGTACCCACATAAGCCAGATGCACAAAATGGCACATGCATCTGGAATTTGCAATGGCTAGAGACCTTGGCATGTTCTCTCCCCACTCTGTATCTCTCTGCTTACAAATAAATATTAAAAATAATAACAATGAGATACATAGTATAAGCAAGTCTTGTGATGGTACCCCCATTTCCCTCCTCCCTATCCCCAACTCATTGAGGGCCTTCCTTAGTGGGATTGCTGGACTGGTCCACTGGATAGGGGGCTATGAATTGTACAAGCAGCAGCCAGAGTTTTCCTTTGTGTGTTGTTGTTAAGGGGGCCAATAACTCTGGATATTCTCCTTCACCATGACTCTTAGAAGCATTCTGCCCTCTCTTTGGCAATGTTCCCTGAGTCTTTTATGGGTGAGTTTTAAGTCTGCTTCATTGTTGAGCTCTGAAGAGTCTATATTTCTGCTTTGGGCTATTTTGGGTATCCTCAATGGCTGTTTCCATTAACCTTTCACAGGTTATCTGACTTTCTGTGGAGGTAGCTCTCTTGCTCATCTTTCCACTTCCTCAAAGATTTCCTTAGTGCCCTAGATGATGAGTTAGGGGTGGTTCATCTCCTGCCTGGGTATCAACCATCATCTCAGGCCCTATTGGTGAAATTGGGTTGTCCATGGTTCTCGCTGCCTTCTGAAAAATACAAACAGAATCTCCAACAGTGAGATCAGTATAGGTTAAATGAGACAAACACTGTTGATTTTAGTGAGATTCTAATGGGTGTGGCCTCTCTGTAGACCCCTGGTTAGTGGAGGGTTTCCCTTTGGAGTCCAGGTTCTTGTTCTCCATAAGAATTTATCTTGAATTGCAGTTCCAGCTAAGGGTTCCTTGCCACTGAGTGGATCTCTTAGCCAATCAGAAAGCCTACCTAGGCTAAGCCCAGCTGGGTTAAGCACCACTATTGCACAGACGAGCACTTCTTGGCTTGCTGGTCTCTGCCATTTAGCATTCTGTAACATAGATCAGTGTTGTATATCAATGTCCTCTGCTTTCTCAGAATATCACTGGGCAATTTCCCCTGGCAACTCATGTAACGCCTTCCAGCACTACACAGGCTACCAACTGAGAGCTAGTTACCTTTCTGGATCCATCAGGGTCTTCAGTGTTTTCTTCAAAAATAGAGTCATATCTTTTGCCTGGGATGAGTATTCAACAGCCTTGACATAAGCCTGTATTGTTTTGGGGACCTCATGGGTCTCTTTGATCAACAGCTCAGTGTGGGAAGTAACCAGTTACTGGGACAGGGAGTTATAGGCCAGAGCCTCTTGTCTTAGAGTTAGGCTTCCTCCCACCCACTTCAGAGCCCTTCTTACCAGACAATGCCCCCAGCTTCCTCAAGAGCTTACTGTGTGTAAGAAAGGATGTTATGTTAATCAATTCATTTTTGGTTTAGATTAGTGTATATCTCCCCCTGCCCTCCCATTTCCCCCAGACTCCCCCCAATTTCTTTCATCCCCTTTATCAGTCTCTCAATTCACCTGTCAGTTTTCCTTGCTATTCAAGCTTAACCTGGTTAGGAAACACAGATGAGGGAGAATATGCAGCATTTGTCTCTTTGTTCTTGTATGAGCTCACTAAGTGTGATCTGTTCCAAGTCTGTCCACTTTTCCTTAAATTTCATTATGTCATTTTTTCTTACTGCTGAGTAGAATTCCATAGTGTATATGTAGCACAAGTATGATATCCATTCATCCAGTGATGGCCATTTGGGTTGATACCAATTTTTAGCTATTATGAATTGAGCTGCTGTAAACATAGTTTTGCAGATGTCTCTGTGCTGAAGTGAGGAATCTTGAGGATAGATGTCCAGTAGGATAGCTGGGTCTGTTGGTAGCTGTATATGCATCTTTGTCAGGAGCCTGCATGCTGTTTTCCATAGCAGTTGAACAAGTTCACATTCCCACCAGCAGTGAATAAGGGTTCCTCCCCACCCCATCCTCATCAACATCTATTGTTGGTAGATTTATTAATGATTGCCATTCTGACTGGAGTAAGGTGGAATCTCATTGTTGTTTTGATTTGCATTTCCATCATGATTAAGGATGATGAGCATTTCTTAAATGAGAATTGGCCATTTGTGTTTCCTCCTTTGTGAATTCCCCATTGGGTTCAGTGCCCCATTTTGTGAGAAGGCTTTTTGCTTTTTATTACTTCATTTTTTGAGTATTTTTGTAGATTCCCAATATTAGACCTCTGTCCGTGTTATAGCTGACAAATATTTCTATCCCAGTCTGATGGTGGTCTATTGGCTTTAAGTATGGTATGTTTGTCTGTACAGAAGCTTTTTAGCTTGATGAGATCCCATTGATTAAGTAATTGTTGCATTTTCTGTGCGACTGGAGGTGTGTATTCAGGCAGATTTTCCCTATTCCTAGCTCATGGAGAGTTCTCCCTATTTTTTTTCTTCCTGGGTTTTCAGAGCTTCAGGTCTTATGTTGAGGTCTTTGATCCATTTTGAGTTGATTTTTGTGCATGAGTGGGTCTAGTTTCATTTTTTTACAAGGTTTTATCCAATATGTCCAGCACCATTTGTTGAAGATGCTACCTTTTTGCCAGTGAATGTTGTTGGCACTTTTGTCCAAGATCAAGTAACTATAGTTATTCGAGCTAGGAGCAGGATCTTCAATTCTGTTCCAATGGTCTGTCTGTTTTCTGCCAGTACCATACTGTTTTGTTACTATGGCTTTGTAGTCTATCTTTAGATTGGGTATGGTGACACCTCCTGAGGAGCTTCTTTTACTAAGGATAGTTTTTCATATCTAAGGCCTTTTGCCATTCCAAATAAATTTTGAGATTATTTTTTCTATGTTAAAGCAGATAACTTTTAATCCATATTTCCCAAGAAGGAAATTTCAAGCAGATGACTGTAGATAACCTCAAGTTCTATTTTATTTTTATGCTTATGCCTGTTCCATTTTGCCATAAGTCCTCTCTTGGGAGTAAATGAATAAATTCATTCATGATGATTTTAGAACTCTCCAGGATATTGTATTTGATTCTATCATGATGAGGATGATGTCTTCCCAGTTTTTCCTGGTAAGAAAGGACCACTAAGGTTCCATATCCTCTTCCTGTGAGTTTTCTAGAGTGCCAGTAATTTCCCCAATATAAGAATCTATAATAAAATGACTGCTCAAACTGGATTAAATTACTGCCTACTGTGAAAGAAGTCCTCAAGCTTTCGAGTCTTTTGACTTAAAGACATAGAACAGGAAGTGACTATCTTTGGGAAATAGAAAACTTAATTTCTGGGTCTTGCAGCAACTTCCTCTGTAAACATCAGGGAACTAATTTCAGGATACTTTCAGCTTCATGTGCTCACCATCTGGAGGCTAACAATTCTAGCCTACCCTCACTGAAAAGAATATCATAATACTACGATAGAAGCTCCTCAAAAAACATAAAGTCTTCAAGAAAAATGTTCCTCCACTGCTTTTTAAAATGCTGCCTTCACGAGAGGACTCAGCTGGTATAGAATTTATATGAATGTGAGATTTTTCTTCTAATACTTACTGTACTTTGTCCAATTATTACTGTACTTTCCTGCACAAAATAAGTAAGCAAGAAAACCAACCCACAGAAAGGAGTTATTCTTCTGAGAACCTCAGGGACAATTGAGATATGAGGATATTTACCACTTTCCTGGACTCAGTGCCTTCATGGTACAGTTGGCTTTTGGTATTTCTGGGTTTGTAATGCCTTTTCAGATTTGATTAACCACGGGTAGAATTTTTTTGTTATTTACATATGTAAATGAACAAGGATCAGGCTCTAGGCCATAGCTGCTGGGAAATACTTCTCACCTTGCATTGCCTAAGTCAGCAAGCACACTGGAAACTAATAGGAAGGGATTCTCCCACTCACACCTGTACTATAAGATCAAAAGAACCAGAACAAGAAGACAACAAGACCAGCTGAGCAGTTCCAGAACACCTCCAGATGGCATTCCACAACCTCCCTTCCTCCACATGTCAGCACCAGGAACAACACTAGAGGTCTCAGGTCTTCAAGGGATCCCAGCCACTCCTCCCCTATGGAGAATCCATACCAGTTAATCCTAACTTCAGAATGACTTGACCATCTGAGACTGGTCCATTGTGCACCAAAGGGGGAACCAGCTTCACCACTCAATACAGTTAAGAAACAAAATTCACTTCTAAAGATAGCTAAACTGCGTTACACTGGGGTAATACATACTCCAAGCTGAGTATATAGATTTGAATTGGAAGTGGTAATTGCACCTTCCATATCAGGGCAGGATGCTAAAAACATAAAATCCCAAGGAAAGAGAGAATTCAAAACCCAGCCCACAAAGATAGTAATACTGACTTCTTCTATTTGATATGTTTAGTATTCTTTGCATTTTTTGAAATTGTGTGTTAAGGTTAACTTTTGTCATTTTTGATATATTTTAAATTTTAGTGCCTTTTTTGAGGCAGAATCTTACTCTAGCTCAGTTTGACCTGGAACTCAGGGTAGATAAGGCTGGCTTTGAGCTCATGGCAATCATCCTACTTTAGCCCCCCTAGTGACAAGATTAAGGGTATGAGCCACCACACTAGGCATATATATTCTATGCTGGATTTTTTGTGTGTGTGTCTGTAATTGCTCAGTTTGAGTTGAAGTTTGTTTTATATTTTCCTCCACCCAATCTAATATTTGGATTTCTCTATTACTCTTCTCATGTACAATTCATGTAATGTCCCCCTCTTTTCCACATTCTCTCCTTCTTATCCCATCTTCTCCACACAACATTCTATAGCTTCAAAAACCTCTGAAACTCACAGAAACTAACACTATGTCAACTTCCTTCTCCCAGATACTTGTGCCCCCTCAATCTTTATTAAAGTTAATATTAATCTTCATCCTTACCCATTCTTATACCTCTCCCAATCCTAAGGAACCTAAACTCTAGCTAATTGCAGACAGTTCACACCAATTTTGCTCTTTTATCCACCAGCAATTATTGAAGTCAAAAGGACCATTGTTGTTAATTTGCTACTAGGACAAATATCAGGCATATCCACCTATTTGTGTCACTCATATTGTTATTCTGAGAGTAATATAGATGCCATATCTGGGATCTTGAGCTCCTACCCTAAAGAAGTAACTTATGACTTATATATCTAAGAATGCAACTGATAAACAGAAAACCCAATCAAGGAAATAAGCTGAGATATGAAAATCCCAATGAAGTAATATAAGAAACACACACAAAAAAAATCAAGGCAACATGACTCCTTCAAAAAATATGTATTAAACAGTAATGACTTCCAGAGAAACTAAATTAGATAAAATGCCAGAGAAATCAAAAGAATGATTATAAGTATGTTCAAAAAGTCCTTCAAAGAAGAAAACAAAAGAATCATCAAAGAAAACAAACTCCTTAAGGAATACAAGAGAACACAGGAAATTGACTTAAAAAAGGCAGTCAATACCTGATATGAGTAAGGAAATAGAAATACTGAAGAAAAAACAAACTGAAATATAGACAATAAAGAACACAGTAGGCCAAATATTTATATTTCTGCACAAAATCACACCAATAGAATGGATCAAACAGAGTATGTACATTAGACCCTGAATAGAGAGGATTTGAAACATTCCATCAAAGAGAAAGATAACTTCATAAAAAGGTATGAGCAGGAATTTCAAGACTTTTGGGACACTATGAGGAGTTCTAACCTAAGAACTAAACTTAGAAAAAGGAAAATCTAAAGGTATAGTATTTTCAACAAAATCATGTTGGAAGAAAATTTTCCAAAATTAGGGAAAGAGATGCCAATATAAATATAGGAAACATTTATAACACAAAGCAGACAAAATCAGAAAAAATACAAACCTCTCTTCATCCTATTATAATTACACAACTAAACACACAGATCAAAAAGCACATACTGAAAGCAGTAAGAAAGAAATACTTAGTCACCTACAGAGGCAAGCTAATCATAATAACAACAGCTTTCTCAACAGAAAGTTGAAAAACCAGAAAAGCTGGGAATGATATATCCAAATTCTGAAACACAACAGCTGCCAACCCAGATTATTATATCCAGCAAAGCTATCCATCACAATTGAGGGAGAAATAAAAGCTTCCCATGATTAAAAAAAAAAAAAAGTGAAGGTAATGTATCGCCACTAAGCCAGTTCTATAGAAAATACTTGAAGGAATCCATCACACTGAAGAGAAGGAAAAAAAACATACCTGGGACCACAGAAAAGAATAAATCATGTGTAAATAATAGTTAATGTAAGAGAGGAACAGAAAATGGCAAGCATTATAAAATCATGAATAATAGGAATTAATATATTTCTTTCAATAATAACTCTGAATATAAATGGGCTTGATGACAAAAGTAAAAGATACAGATGCTTAGGATGGATTAAAAGCAGAATCCTTCTATTTGTTGCCTCCAAGAAACTCATCTCACCTTCAAAGACAGACATTACTTTTGGGAGAAGGGATGGAAAATGACATTTCAGGAAAATGGGCACAGGAAACAAGCAGGTGTCACTGTTCAAATATTTCACAGGATAGACTTCAAACTAACCTTGGTCATAAAAAGAAAGTTTACTTAATAATGATTAAAGAAACAATCTAACAAGATAAGGATTCTAAACATATTTGCACTGAATTGGGTACACTCAATTTCATTAAACAAACACTCCTAGATGTAAAGTCGCAGATAAACTAAAATACAATGGTTGTGAGTAACTTCAATACCACAGTCTCATCAATTGACATGTCATCCAAACAAAATATAAGCAGACATGCATCTGGACTAAAAGACAACATAGAACAAATGGACTTATTAGACATCTACAGAACATTCCATCCAATAACTGCAGAATATACATTCTTTTCAGTAGTGAATGGAACTTTCTCTAAAATTGAGGATATATTAGTACACAAAAAAAATCTTAGCAAATACAAGAAAATTGAAATCATTCCTTGTAATCTATATGATCACAATGGGATAAAACTATAACTCACCAGCAAGAAAGACTATAGAACATAGGCAAACTCATGGAAACTAAACAATGCACTGACTAATGATGAATGGGTCATTTAAAAAAATCAAAAGTGAAATAAAAATCTAGAATTAAATGAGAATGGAAACACAATCTACAAAGACCTATAGAATGCAATGAAACCAGTCAGAGCAGGAAAATTTATAGCTTTAAGTGCCTATATTAAGAAATTAGTGAAGTCACAAATAAATAATATTACACTTTAAGGCCCTGGAAAAAGAAAAATAAGCTAACCCAAAAATCAGTCAACAGAAAGGAATAATGACCGTCAGGGTAGAAATTAATGAAATAGAAACAACAAGAACAACAAAGAAAAAACAAAGGAAGAATGAAACAAAGAGTTGGTTCTTTGAAGGGATAAACAAGATCAAAAAATCCTTGGCAAAATGAACCAAAACCAAAAGAGACCCAAATAAAATAAGAGAAGAAAAGGACACCATTACAAAAGATACCAGTGAAATACATAAAATCATAAGGCCATACCATAAAAACAAACACTCCACGAAATTGGAAAATGTAAAAAAGATAGGTGCATTACTAAATATATGGCCTACAAATATTAAAATGAGAAAACCCTTTTAAACAAACCTATATCAAGCAATGAATTCAAAGAAAAAGTTATGAAAAAATTCTCTCAACTAAAACATAGTCCAGGCTCAGATGGATTTACTGGTAAATTTTATAAGATCTTCAGATAAGAATTAACAATACTTTATAAACCGTTCAATAAAAAAGAAACACTAACCAACTCCATTAGTGAACCTAGAATTACCCAGATGCCAAAATCAAATAAAGATACAAGCACAAAAAAAGAAAGACAATTACTAATCAATCTCTCTTATGAACATAAATGCAAACCTCAACAAAATACAAACAAAATCAGCACCCTAATCATTCACCTTGATCAAATGGGTTTTATTCCAGGGTTAAAGGAATAGTTCAATCTATACAAATCAATGAATATAATATTACAAATAAATGGACCCAGAGACAAAAATCACATGATTGTCTCAATAAATGCAAAAAAGGCATTTAAAAAATATAACATCCTTTCATGACAAAAGTTCAAAAGAAACTGGGAATAGAAGGAACATATTTCATCATATTAAAGGTTGTAAAAGAGAAATCTATAGCCAACCTTATACTAAATGGAGGAAAACTTGAAACATTTCCACTAAAATCAGGTACATGGCAAGGGTGTCTATTAGTCAATCTAGTACTGGAGGCCTTAGTTACAGCAATAAGAAAAAAAAGATACAAATAAGAAAGGAATAAGTCAAATTATTGATATTTGAAGATGACATAATTCTATACATAAATGACCCTAAAAACTCTATGAGCAAACTATTAAAGCTTATAAATGCTTTCAGTAAAGTGGAAGCATGCAAAATTAACACAGAGAAATCAGTGGCCTTCCTATATATCAATAATAAACATGTTGAGGTTAAAATCAGAGAAGCACTCCCATTCACAAGTGCCTCAAAAAAAATTGAAGTACCTTAAGTGTATAATGCCTATTTGTCTTTCTCCCTTTAAGAATTCTCTGGTCAAATCTCTACCCCATTTTTGATTGGGTCGTTTTTTTTTTTTTTTAATTGTTTAGCTTTTGAGCTCTTTGTAGATTCTAGATATTAGACCTTTGTTGAAGGTATAGCTGGTGAAAATTTTCTCACAATCTGTGGGATGTCTATTGATTCTGTTAATAATTTACTTGTCTATACAGTAGCTTTTTAGTTTCATGAGATCCCAATAGTTGAATGTTAATCTAATTTCTTGTGCTAGGGGATCTTATTCAGGGAGTCTTTTCCTATATCTATCTTGTGAAGTGTCCTTTCTGTTTTTTATTTTCTTCTAGTTGTTTTAGATTTTTAGGTCTTATATTGAGGTCTTTGATCCATTTGGAGTTGACTTTTGTGCAGGGTGAAAGAAGTTTGTTTAATTTCATTCTTCTCCATGCAGTCATGCAATTTCTCTAGCACCATTCATAGAAGATGTTGTCTTTTCTCCAGTATGTATTTTTGGAGATGTTCACTTAGTCATCAGAGAAATGACTCTAAGATTTCATCTCACTCTAGTTATGATGGCATTCTTCAAAAAACTGAATAACAACAAATGTCTGTGAGGTTGTGGAGAAAGGAAACCTTACCCACTGCTGGTGGGAGTGCATATTTGTACAACCACTATGGAAATCAGTATGGAGACTCTTGAAAAAGATGAAAATAGATCTACCAGTTGCTATTCCACTTCTTGGAATTTACCCTAAAGAGTCCATTCTTTACTACAGAGATACTTGCTTAACTATGTTTGTAGCTGCTCTGGTCACAATAGCTAGGAACTGTAATCAGCCCATCAACTGATGAATGGATAATGAAGACATGGCACAAGCACTCAATGGAATTATACTCAGTGGTGAGAAAAAAAATGAAATAATGAAATTTGCTGGAAAATGCATGGAGCTGGACAAAAATCATTCTAAATGAGGTCACACAGGCACAGAAAGACAAATACAACATGCGCTCTCTCATATGTGGTTCCTAACTGGGATCAGTTGAGGATGAGTGCAGAGGGCAGTAAGCAGCAGGAACATGGGCACAAAACTAGAATGAGACGAGGAGAGAGAAACAGTAGGGTGAGATGAGAGGAGGAGTTACCTGACAGGTTAGGGTAGAGACAGAAAACCAGGGATGGAAGGGCCTTAGAGGGATAGGGAGTTTGGGAAAGGAAGTACACAAAAGTTAAGACAGCATTAAAGACATCAGTTCTTTAGAAACCCTCATTCTGATTAGCACTACCAATAAAGAGGGGTGAGAGATAGTCTGGAGAGAAGGTGGGAAAAGCTTAACAAAACTATGGACTCTGGTGGGTAAATAGTATGATGTTGGCCAGGGAGAACCATGAGGACCCCAAAACAATGTAGGCCATTTCCAAAATACTTGATTACCTGCCAGACTTAAAAAGTATGACTCTATTACAGAAAACACCACATGCTGTGGTCACAGGACATAGGAATACCATGCTAGAGCCAAAAGGGAAATTATCTCCCTCCTGGTTAGCCCTCACAGTGCTGGAGAGCCCTATTGGAGCTGTCAGAGGACAGAATAGAAATTGAATTTCCTTGCCTGAAAACCAGCCATGCACAACCCGTGGTCCATGGCCTCATGCATCTCAGGATAGCTGTGAGTGCAGTCCAGTACACTTGTTAAGTGGGAACATATCATTGCAATGTCAAAAGGTTGGACTACCCTTCAACTGCCTTTTCTAATTTTAAATTGACCAATTATTTCCTACTTAATTATAGGAACTCTTTCACCCAGTCTGTAGATTTAATCTTTTCCTGATTTAAGTTTACAAATACTCTTTGTCAGTCTGTTATCATCTTTCAGTCTTGCTTAGGATGTTTACCATGCGCTAAAGGCTCGACCTAAAGAAAGTCAACTACCATGTCTATATCACTCCTGTTATGTTAATTAGCATCCATATATATCACTCCTGTTATGTTCAATTCCTTGACATTAAAGACATTAATTTTATAACTCCTCCAATTCCCATGTTCACAGTATATACATTTCCAATGTCAGTTTAGCTCATTGTACCAAACTAAAACAATATGGTGTGCAAGTAGCTTCTGATTACTAATTTCAACCAAAACCTGTGCATTAGTAATTTTGTTTCCAAAGCTTTTTTTGTACCCATTATATCACTGCCCGCCGCCCGTGGAGGGCAGTGATCATACAAATACACACACACGCTTGTGGGTTGATGAAGGTGTGTGTTTTTTTATTGTGGGGAATGAGGCAGTATATATAGAGCTTCCTGGCCAATCAGGGGGCTAATGGTAAGAACCTGTGCATAATGGCCAATCGAGATCACCTCCTGAAACTCATTAAGCTAAGCCCCTTGTGGCAAGCTGTCAGGTGCTGTCCTGAGATTAAGCCAGTGTGTGCCTCCAAAGGCCCCCAAAAGCTTTCGCCCCTGACATATCCCCCTTTTCTTTTATTAAAAAATGGCTCAGGATCGTGTCTGTCTTAGGTTGTCCATGGCAAATTACACTCTTACCTGTCATTGGAATTCTGACCTCCAAGCGTCAGAACCCTGTCTTAGGTTGATATGTATTTCCATGGATCTTACGGGTCTCTGACTACCGATCCAGCATTTTAAGCTATATATGGGGGGAGGATCGGTCATCCATAGCTACCATGGCTTGCTTTAATTAGCTGTTCTTACAGTTGTTGGCATATCTGAGATTGGCAAAGCGTTAATGCACATCAGACCAAGAGTTCTTATTATAGACGCTATAGTCAGGATATGCACTTTAGCAATAAGGATTAAACTCATAAGTTAGCAATAAAGATTAAACTCATAAGTCCAATGACTAGTTAACATATATGACAGCTGTCTAGACATTTTTGCTGCAAACCATCAATTATACAAAGTCCCACAATAGTAAGAATACAATAGAATGAACACATCACAATGTTATTAATTGTCCAAAAATACCAAGTCTTTCCTGCACAGGAACAATTCGCTGATCAAGAATCATAAGTCCAGTTTTAAATTGTCCATTTAGTTGATCCCGGATGTTCAGAGCTTGGGCAGTCACAGAAAAAAGGTTATTGAGAGTCTGTGCTGTAGAAACTGAAGTAACAAGACCAGCAGCAGCCGTAGTAGCCTCACAGCTGAAACAGCTATTGCAGCAATGATGACAGAAGTTATTCCAAAATCTCTCTTTTTACGAACTGTAATTGATGTATGAGAAGAACCAACATCCACAGGAACTGAAATACATTGAGGTATCTGCAGTACTGTACTTAGTATTCTAAATTTTTACCCTGGAGTAGGGAATATCTTAAAGAGTTAGTTCAAGCACATAAAATAAGACAATTGTTGAAATAATATCTTAGATGGAAACTCGGCGATCATTCGCAACAAAGCAAAGCAGTGTCCTGCCAAATTTTTGAGAAGGAAAACCTGTGACAACCAATGTTGTTGGCTTAATTAAGTTATTCCAACACATTTATCTAATAGGAGTATAGAAACCACAATGACTAAAATTAAACTTTACAAGTCAAATGATGACCACCTGGCAGTATTAGCATAAACAAAAAGACCCATCTCCTTAAAACTCACAATGCTTTTAGATATGTGAACCTCACCCTAGAAAATCAATACCAGTAAGCAACATAAAGAAACATAGCTAATCTTGGTGAGTACCCCAAGAGTTCTTCTTGTGCATTTCTTAACTCACAAACAATTTAGTCATTGAACCAACAGCTATAACTGGGGTGATCAGGTCCAGTGTTAGCCTGTATGTTTTCACAAGCAAAAGAACATCTGTACTCTGTTTTATAAAAACTTAAGCTAGAGAATCATTTCTTTTATACTTTGCCATGACTAGTCTTTCTGCAAAATTCCCAAAATTAAGAAAGACACTTTCTAGGGGCATTCTCCCCCTTCTTTTTAATTTATAAGCAAGCAGAAAATATATAGTACTTATAGTAGATAATGTCTCTAACAATTTTTGCAATAGCAGAGAAAAATATTTTGTCTTTTTCTTTGACTCAGTTTACCTATACAATCATGGACTTTAGCAATGCAAGATATAATTCTCCTTGTATATTTATTTTCTTTACATTCGTCGTAAACCTGTTGGCAAGACGGTCTTATGAGGAAGTATTGGAAAATATGTCTGTTTCTGGGATTTTGGCAATAGGAAGAGCTCTTGTCACATAGTCAAAAGCCAGTAGAGCACAAAAGTATATGCTCTTTCTTTTGTTAAGTCCATGAGCCCTAGTAACGGCTTTTATAGGAAAATTGACATCCAACACATATTTGTCTTTACTATATTTTAGGTTTTTTTATACCTTATAGAATTCAGAGAAACCACAGGCATTTCTCATATGTAACTCATCTATAAATATTTTTGGAACATTGACAACCCATATAGTATTAGCACATATTTATAGATTTTATAATATATCTCCTGCTATTAATTTCATGTTGCATATTTTAAAACAGTATATGCAAAACAATGATCTCTGAGACAAGCTGCATTCACATTTACTTATTTTAGAATGTTACCTTGAAACTTTTGGATACATATGTCAATTTTCCCATTGGTAGAATTTTCAAAACTTATAAAGATTAACCTGGAAAGACAAATCTGTATCATAGTTAATATTCAAGCATGATCAATAACCCAGAAGAAGGAAATTTTATTAGCCAATTAAGCATTTTGTCATCCTCCTGTCTCCCCTCTTTCTCATGTGTTACAAGGATTTTATAGAAGAAAAAATTTTATGAATTTACCAGAAACCAAATTAATCACAAATTGACCAGAAATCAAATCAATTGCAAATCGACCAGAAATAAAATCTATTGAATTTAGCCTGAAGGGCCTTCCCTTCAAACAAAAGGCTGTACTCCCTGAGGCTAACCCTCCCTGGGGTTTGGCCTTGCTTAAGTTATTCCACTGTTAGCCCAAGGGGCTTGCACCTGGAATTTTGGCAAGGTGAAAGAACCTGTCATTTTGACTGACTGAAAGATGTCACTTTTGTATATATAACCCAAACCAAAGATTTTTTAGCAGACATTTTTTTATCCAAACCAGAGATTTTCAACCCATTTCAAATCCATAGACAGAGAAAAAGCCTTATAAATTTTAATTAAGTCTCTCAGACCTCCAAGACTTGAGAGTCTGACATCAAGTCAACTGAATTCATCCTGCAAGATCTTTCCTTCTCAAACATCTCTTGGGGAAAGGCCTCATGGCCATATCAGATTCTTTAGTCTATAGGCAACAAAGACCAATAACCAAAAAAGAGGCAAAGCTCAAAATCATAAAGGCAAAAATTAATTTTTTGAGTTGCTGGTTTTCCTACAAACAAAAGGCTGTATTCCCTGGGGCGAGCTCTGAGTGACCATTGTTTTTTCCAGCCCCAGGGTGCTTGCATTAACCAGGTGGAAACCTGCATTTCAGACTGACTGAAAAATATCACTTTTGCATATATATTTAGAGAAATAGCAGAGGCTTAGCTTGCTTTTACATCTGTATAGGCAGAGAGAAAGCCTTATAAATTACTCAGACCTCTAAGCCTGACCTTCTGACATAAGCACAATGCTCTTGAGCATTGGGTCCTGTGACCTTGACAGTTGCCTGGGGCGTTCCCAGAGTTCTTTGTTTAATTTGCTCGCCTGCCTGGCCGCCTTGGATCTGGCTGGTCACGCAGTCCTTGGGACCAGACTACTTCGGCATGCTTCTCTGCGGGGTGGAAGCACAACACCTAGGCCCGGGTGGCCGTGACAGTCGCCACCACGCACGCTCCAACTCGCTCAGGCCTGGGTGCCACCGCGAACCCACTGTCTACCCGCTGTTCCCTCTGTCTCCTCCAGAAACCAAGGAACATGCTGCTCTATAGTCTTTAGGAAAACATGAGCAGTTTAACATAACAAACATTGACCTCTAGATTGCATCTCATGGAAAGGAGAGAAACTAAGAATTCCCCGCCAAAGTTCTCTGCCTTCTCGTACTATACTTGGCCTTGGCATCCATGGAATTCTTTGCTTAACCTGCTCATCTGTCTCATAGCCTCGGGGCGCGGTCCGGCCCCCGTCTTCCCTTCCTCTATGCCATGCAGAAAAGAAGTCTACTTTTATATACCACCATTCTTGAATTATTCTTATTAAAACCAAAATTGCTCTTACTTTTATTTGGACTAGAGCAAAGCGTGTCCGTTCCCCCCTTCCCTGGGCTGCAGTCCCAGGAACGTCTCCATACAGGCCCATCTTTCTCACTCTATCGTGACCCACAGTCACTTAGTGACTTTCTCTACCGCGAACCTCAGCCACTCTTAGTGACTTTCTCATCGCTTCACTGCGAACCTCAGTCGCTCTCTCAGCATGCCTCACTTCCTCTTGGCCACTTTTAGTGGACCTTCTCATAATCACTTCCAGAGAATTTTTAATTCTCTATTTTTGTCAATTTTAGTGCACTTTAATCTTGTCGCTTCTACCGTGAACCATAGTAATTGCTTTCAGCAAGCCTCACAACATTCACTTTTACCACGGACCGTAAAACTTGTCTTACCTGGGTTTTTTTTTTTTATGGATCCTTCCATTTCCCCGGTTTCCGTGTCCCGTACGTTTTTCGTGTCTTCATCTCCCCGTACGTTTTCTTCTCTTCGTCTCCCCGTACGTTTTTCATGTCTCCATACGGCTCCTGGGTTTTTGTCTCCCCGTACGGGCCACCACCTATCACTGCCCGCCGCCCGTGGAGTGCAGTGATCATACAAATACACACACATACACTGCTTGTGGGTTGATGAAGGTGTGTGTTTTTTTATTGTGGGGAATGAGGCAGTATATATAGAGCTTCCTGGCCAATCAGGGGGCTAATGGTAAGAACCTGTGCATAATGGCCAATCGAGATCACCTCCTGAAACTCATTAAGCTAAGCCCCTTGTGGCAAGCTGTCAGGTGCCGTCCTGAAATTAAGCCAGTGTGTGCCTCCAAAGGCCCCCAAAAGCTTTCGCCCCTGACACCATTAGAGCTTGGCTTTCACACATGAGCTCCTAAACACATGGTTGAGGTCACAATATAGTGCCTAAACTTCTCAGATAACACTTACTTTTGCACAGTTACCACCTTGATCATTCAACAGTCTGAAATGCAATTCCTAGAATAAGAAATGGAAATTCATAATGGTAAATAGAAATGGAGACAATAAAAGTGACAATATTAAGGAAAACATAATTCAGACAAATAAAAATTGTTAACATGCAAAGATTATATATAATTATGAAGAATATGCTATATATATTCACATATACAATAAACAAAACTGGAATTTCACTATTAGTTTCATTTGCATCTTTCCACTAGTCAATGAAATTGTGTCTATTCTAATATACATAGTAGATATTTTATTTTCCAAATTACATATATAATTATATATATCACATATATAATTATGTGTATAATATCATATATACATATCTATCCTCAGTTACATGCTCATCTAATTGTCCAATTACACATTCAATTTTGGATCCATAAACAAATAGGACTGGGGGTATGTAGCAGTTATCTTCTCATTGCTGGGCCAAACACCCAACCAGAGGAGCTTATGGGAAGAGATGGTTTATTTCAGGCTTACATTTTCTAGGAGAAACTTCATCATGGTGGAGAAAAGCAACAGGCTTAGAACATCACACATCCGGAGCAGACAAAGGGCAGCAAGAGCAATCTGTCTCTGAACACACACAGGGCTAGACTAAAGATCCACCTCTCCCACTTTCCCCCAAAACACACCTCCTCTAGCAGGGCTCCACCTGCTGGGGACTAAGTAGGAAGCTTAAAACACAAACACTTGAGGCTTAGGGAGATATTTACATTCAAACCACCATGGGGTATAACTTATGGATAGAGCATATATTTAGAATATTAGAGACCTGAGGTCAGTTTATAACAAGAACCATAATTTTTTGATGTACAAAAAAAAGTATTTACAAGAAGTGTCTCTGCAAGGTTTGATGCAATAACAGATTTCAAAGAAGATGACATTGTGTTACAGGCATCCCCTGGCTAGTCTCCAAGTCCCTTGGAAAAGGGGCCTTATTTGATTGATCTTCACATCTCAGTGCCAGGCACAGCGCTGCCTCTACTCCACAGACACTCCATAGGTCTCTGTTGAACCAACTTGCCTAATTGTGTACAGCATCTAACTCTATTGATGCCAGAAGAAATTCACAGCCACTCACATTATACAGAAAGTTCAAGTGCTCCTTAGTGATTAGAGCTTTTCCTTGATTCTTTGCTCCCATAAGAAAGCATTCTTCTCCAAACATCATGAATAACCATAACCAAGATGTACACACTCAGAAGTTCTGCACAGATGCAAACTTGCAGCTCTCCACCATTCCCACTTTCTCCTATTTGACTAGCCAGCCATCAACGTGACAAAATAAGTGTGTGTGTGATTTTACATAGGTACAAAATGGCTCCTTTCCAATGAATTCCAGTTCTTCTTCCTCTTTTGTGTAAGACCTTGGCCAGCAAGAGCCTGGAAGGGGGGTAGGGGGGTTGGTTGGGTAGAGAATGGAGAGAAAGCAGAGAATTGGGAATGTGGGGTCATTATAATGCTTCCCATTAAAACATTTCTAGTTCTCAGATTTCATTCTATCCAATAAATTGGCACTACCCCAGACCCCAAAACCAGTAAGTTACTCAGTGCTTCCTAGGGCTTGTCAAGCAAGAGGACAGGCAGCTTTCTTTTTCTGATCACCATCAAAAGAATAAATTACTAAACAATAGATAATCCCACTTTGTTTGGAACATATGAAGCACTGTAGTATTGCTGAATGGAGCAGCTGTTTCAAAGGCATGACAGTAGACCTCAAAAAATAAAAATCTAATTTACAATAATTTGAGTCACACTTCACACTAAAGGCAGGCTGTCAATTTCAGTGAAGTTGAAAAATTGCCTAAGCAAATGTTCTTTTTTAAAAATCTGTCTCATTGTAGTGTGACATGATCTTTTTCTGAGAATGTCAAAGACTTAGCTAAATAACTACACCAATTATTTTAAAGCAAAAAGATCTCATTTTTTAAAAATAACAATGAATAAAGACTATCTATAATCATAAACTTGCTCGGAGTCTGTGGTCTGACCCTATGAAGTTTTTCTCGGCTGGAAAGCTATGTGCTTAAATATATCCTTGATATTTCATGTTTGTTACTGATATATTCTCACCAGGTCTAGCAGTTTGTGTCAGTCAGTGAAATATGAGCTAAATTTATCTTTAGCCTTCTGAATTTTCATCTATTTGGCAATCTCCAGAAACAAATGAGTGTAAGTTGTTACTAAGCTAGTGGTTAGCAGTTTCTAACAATTTAAAACCATCAGTTGGAGCCAGTGGTTTCAAATTCAGATTAATATGTGGCTGCTTAAACCACAAAGGAAATAAAAATGTCTAATCAGGATACGCTTGAAGTCAGTAGCACTGCCTGCTTGCTTCCAGTCAGTAATCCCATACACAAACACATGTTCTGAGAAGCACATTTAGAGATGTATTTTGGAATTTCCTCTGCATCTTGTTATGAGTGGAAAAACATTCCCAAAAGTACTACTTTGCAAAACAGAAGAAGGCAGGAGAACTATGAAGCAGATGTATGATGTTCATGACTTTCTGAGACTTCCTTTCAGGTTTCAATTGGCAGTACATGTGATCTGGCAAAATAGGGAGTATCAAATTGTGTGTGTTGTACAAAGATACCTCACAAGAAGGCAAAGTGTGTGTGTAAATTTTAAAAAGTCAAAAATGTAGCTTACTCAGAAATTCTTACTCAAAGGGGTTCTATAATGTATAGTTCTATAGTCTTGAACTAAGTTTTGATCACTATTTTTGGGGCACCTGTCATGTGATGGATTGGTGTAGACATATCAAGACAAAGAAGAGAAGGAACTTGCTAAGAACCTCCTTGAAAGAGCTTATCTCTTGAGCCAATTATACCAAGTTGTAGATTCTATAAGGACTCTAGGGAGGCACTATGTGTGTGACCAAGGAGAGCAGAGACAATAAACGTGGGGCACCCAAAGATCTCTGTAGGCAGAGAGGCCAGTGAATAATCTGAGGAAAAGGTGAATGGCCTAAAAGTTGTACTTCATAATAATTAGTTTCCATTCTCAGCTTTGCCCTGGGAAAAGTCCTTTGAGTATTAGTATAATCACTTAAAAACCACTGAATAAGCTACCATATTCATATGAGTTGAGCTGAGAGTCTCCCTCCTTCACTAACAAGGACAAGCATACTCTTTCAGAAAACACATTAATATTTCTGGATGCATGGTAAAATAATAGCCAGTAGTGCCT
>PVHP010029450.1:0-22386 GCA_004024765.1 Zapus hudsonius
CTCTCTCTCTCTCTCTCTCTCTCTTTCTCTGCTTGAAAATGAATAAATAAAATAAAAAAGAAAGAAAGAAAACATTTAAAAAAAAATGCTTCCCTTGCCCCAACTCCCAAACTGTATAACTTTGAGGACACATAAAACCTAGACCTGCACAAGCCTCAAAAAAAAAAAAAAAATCATTACAATTGATCAAAGTACAAAATAATATATATTAATAACATAGGTAATCACTAGGTGATTTTCCAAATATCTAGATGAATTGCTGAATTGTATTTTTTTTAAATCTCAGAACATTTAGCTTTAGGTAGCCATAATCAATAACAGGCATTCCAGATACAAACACACAAAAATCTGATTTACAGCTTCTGTCAATTCCCCAGGGAGTGAAATCTCGTTTGTTTGTGGTTCTGTCCCACTAAAAATTAAAGAAAGTTTTCAATTGCTCTGGTTATCCTGGAAAATCGTTTCCAGCTCCTTGCTTCCTCATCACATGGGTCTTCTCATATAAACGCAGCAAGCTCTTCCTTCACATTTGTATGCAATATCTTTTGGCTGAGCATAAAACAGTCACTATCAATTTCTCACCAGTTTCTGAACATTCCTAAACTGAAATTATTTTAGAGTAGTTATTCATGGGGCTTGCAAGTTGAAATGAAAAAGCACTGAAAATCAATTTCATTATAAGCTTTGAAGTAAAGGGATGTTGCCTCGAAAAACTTGATGGGTTGGTAGGTGGTATTTGCTTATTTTATTCTGGAATGCTACAGCACAGCAGCTTTTAAATCATTGAAAATCCCAGCTGGTGATTTTCTGAATACATTCCCTGTACATAATCAGGGAAGTCTCAGCTTGACTGGGTGTTTGTACTGAATTCACTGAAAAGAATACATCTGTATTATTTCATGGTGGTGACTTCATTTATAATATTATGCATTTCTCTTCTTATAGTGGCTGCTTCAGTCAATGACCCTGTTCCATAGCGGGTTGGATATTTTCCCTGGTGGGTATCAATATAGTAAGACTAACAAACAGTTCTCAAAACCCTGAGGACATTTCAAAAATCAAAGTTTACAGCATTTAATGGGCCAAAAGCCTAAGGTTTAAAGCCACATTTACCCAAGCAATGTGATGTCGAATAGCGGTTGACACTCAGAGATTGTAATACACTCAAGTGTTGGCTGCATACGAACTTCTATGAACAACCAGACCTCTCCCTTTGTCCTGTTCACCCAAACTATGGACTTCCAAGCAGACAAAATTGAGTTTTGGAGCCACTGGAAAGTCTCTGAGTGGAAATTGCAAAGATAGAGTTAATAAAATTCTCCCTTCATAAGACACCATGTCAGCTGACTTCTCTGGGACTTCTGTCCCCCTCACTGTGAGCACTGGGCAAGGCAGATCCTGGGGGCACTGCCTGTATAGGAACCCCCTCCAAGTTTCCAAGTTCCACAGTGCAGTTCTTTGGGGTTCTAGGATATTCAAGAAGGTGGTGAACCAGCTGTGATGCTTCAACTTTAGGTTTGGCATGTCCAAGCAGCACTCCATGGGGCATGCGCATTCCAGGATAATGACAAGGCCCTTTTGTGGGTGGCATCATATAGCAGTGCCAAAGGGTGAGTCCCCCTGCCCCCTGCTGGTAGTGGATGGTAGGAGAATGAAGGCTTGCACACTCCCCTCTAGTCCTTAAAGAGAAGGCTCTTTTTCTGTCTTCTTAGACTAAGTATAGCATTGCCCTACTGAAGGAGACAATGGAGCAGAGTCCAACCTGCTTTTAGTGCAATATAAGGAAATTCTTGGGATCTCATGCCCAACCACAGTACCAACCAGGTGATCAGACAGCTGACTCAAGCAGCGGTTGCTGGGTGTGGTGGCTCACAACTTAAATCCCAGCCCTCCAGCACTCAGGAGGCAGAGGTACGAGGATCGTTGTGAGTTCAAGGCCAGCCTGGGACTATATAGTGGATTCCAGTTCAGCCTGGGCTAGAATGAGATCTGACCTGGAAGCTTGCATGTTACAGTGTGTGCAGGATTAGGCAGGAAACATGATTGAGTCAGACACAGCATTGCTAAGGAGAGCAATGACACAAGGGTCAGAGACAGAAGAGTTTGAGCTGGAGCAGACTGTATCTGTCCAGCCCAAAGAGAGCAGTTCCCTGCTGGTCTAATTGGCACCAAACATCCTAGTTATTTTTCAAAACACATTGGAAACTGATTTTATGAGAAATCAACTGATTTTTTTGTTGTTGTTTTGTTTTGTGTTTTTGAGGTAGGGTCTCGCTCTAACTCAGGCTAACCTGGAATTTCACTACTTAGTCTCAGGGTAGCCTCAAACTCACAGTGATCCTCCTACCTCTGCCTCCCAAGTGCTAGGATTAAAGGTATGAGCCACCACGAATGGCTTCAACTGATTTTTTTTAAAGAATTTTGTGAGTTAATTGGAACTAAAAAAATATGAACAGTTATGACTCGGCTAAGCAAACATATCTGCAAACTGGATGCAATTTGTGAATAACTTTAGTTTCCACTGGAAGGTGTTCCTTCTTGTCTTGTGACTGTCTAGCAAAAGTTATTGTTTGAAGATTCAAGACATGTGAGGTTCCTACCTCTTTACATCAGATGGTGAAAGTAATACTACCTGTATTATAAATAATAGATTCTACAAACAAAATGTGAAGATAAAACAAAACACTGTAATTCTATTGCAGCATGTTGGAGTTGAAGGCATCATTTTGCTTCCATTTTCATTTCAAGGGCTAGCTAGAAAGAGAAAAGCTAATCTATAAGGAATGAAAGCTGAGCTACAAACTACAGTCAACTCAAAAAGATGAAAGCCCCACAATGTATTTATATTGACAATACGCAGTGAGATTGTCAGGATAAATTTTTTAAAAATTTATTTTACTTTATTTATTTATGATAGAGAGAAAGATATATCTATATGATAGAGAGAAAGATATATATATATATATAAATATATATATATATTGGGGGAGAAACTGGGTGCACCAGGGACTCCAGTCACTACAAACGAACAAACTCCAGACGCATGCACCACCTAGTGCATCTGGCTTTACATGGGCACTGGGGAATCGAACCTGGGTCCTTAGGTTTGAAGGCAAGTGACTAAACCCAGCCCAGGATAAATTTTTATTAGAATAAATTACTCTGAATATTGTTAACACCCAAAGAAGAAATAAATTAGAGAGAATAGAAAGTCCTATCAAAGAACATCCAAAAATTACCACTAACACATGAACTTGTTACCACATACTTCAACTCAAGGGGAGAAAAGGCTACTAAGCATTTTCTTCATTTTATAAACACAATAAAAGAAGTTCATTTATTAGAAAAATAATCATAGATTCGTTTAAAGACTCATAGATTAGTTTAAAGTAAACAAGCCACAAGCTCTCTGCACATAATTTAAAAATAATTCACCGGGACCTTAATAAAATGTTATGGCATGAATTTAAAGCTCCTGGAACAAAAGTACCTCCATGGTTGACTAAAAAGTCTTTAAAAATGTAATGCCAAAGCCCTTATCTCGGGAAGGAATCAAGTGTGGAGCAGAGTCTGCCTCTGTGTGACTCAGTGAAGACAAATCATTCATCTGAAGACACTCTCAGAAGGAGGCTTCTGAAATCCTTCAAGGGCGTCCTAGGACACAGAGTTGTAGAGAAACAGGGTGAAGAGCCAAGAAGAAAGCCATGCCAACCCTAGCTCTGGCCTCAGGGCTGGCTACCTGGCATGGAGAGGAGGAGACGCTTCATGCAAAAGGCATGCCTGGTAGCCCTGGGGAGAGCAGACAGACAGACAGCCTACCTACCCTGGACAATTGCACAGCTCTTACAAGCCTCAAATCCAGTTACAGGCATGTCATGATGAGGCAGCCACTTAAATGGGGTGGCTCAGCTGTGGAAACAAGTGTCCCAGTTCAGAGGGCTGTGAATGGTGCTGCCCTGGGTGCCTTAGAATGAGAACAGTCAGGGAGCCAGGGGTCAACCTACCCCAGCCCCATGGGGAGGCAGTTATGGACAGTGTGAAGGTCGGATGCAGATTAAATGAAAACTGCAGGCAGTGAGAGACTTGGCCCACTACCTGCACAATAGGTTACAGTTGTTGTTTCTTCTTTTTTCTTCTTCCATGCTTTCTTCCTCTTCTTCCTCCCTCTACCCCCTCCTCCTCTACCTCCTCCTTCTCCTCTTCCTTCTTCCTCTTCTTCTTTTTCTACTTTTCTTTTTTTTTTGAGATAGAGTCTCGCTCTAGCTCAGGCTGGCCAGGAATTCACTATGTAGTCTCAGAGTGGCCTCGAACTCATGTCGATCCTCCTACCTCTGCCTCCCAAGTGCTGGGATTAAAGCATGTACCACCATAGCCAGCTCCTGTTATTTTTCTTTTTTGCCACTCTGTTTCCTTTTTTCTCTGTACTATACTTGTAGCAATATTTTGACTTTTTCTTATTTTTTTCAAAAAATAAAATCTTTGTTTATCCTTTTCTTTCATTTTCAGATTTTATTTTTAAAATATGTTTTTATTTATTTGAGAGAGGGGGCACACTAGGGCTCTTGCCTCTACAGACAAACTCCAGATACATGTGCCCACCACTTTGTGCATCTGGCTTTCCAAGAGCAGTGGGGAATCAAACCCAGGCTTACAGGTTTTGCAAGCAAGTGCCTTTAAATTCTGTGCCATTTCCTCAGCCTTCATCTATCTGTGTCTCTCTCTGCTTGCAAATAAATAAATAAGTGATAAACTATTTAAAAAATAAAGTGAAGGCCAGGCGTGGTGGTGCACACCTTTAATCCCAGCACTCAGGAGGCAGAGTAGGAGGATTGCCATGAGTTCAAGGCCACCCTGAGGCTACATAGTGAATTCCAGGTCAGCCTGGACTAGAGTGAGACCCTACCTCGAAAAACCAAAAAAAAAAAAAAAAAGTTAAGTGAAGACTGGTTGAGAAAGAAAGCCAATATAGACCACGGGCCTCTCCATGGCACCCGGACCACATACACATGCCAAAACAAACCAAACCAAAAGAAACAAGATTTGATTTTCTGTTGTCTCAAGAAACAATGGAAGTCAAGTTTTCAAGCCAACCAAGGCTGAAAACAAGCTGCTCTAGCTATTTTGTGGTTGATAAAGTAGCTTTCAAACCAAAATTAAAAGAGGTAAAGAAGACCCCAGCATACTAACCAAGGGGAGGATTCATCAAGAAGACAAGACAGTTGTAAATCTATGTGCACTAAGCACTGGGACTCCCAGGTTCATAAAACAAACACTAATGAGCATGAACGGTCAACTAGGTCCCGATACAGTAAGAGGAGGTGACTTCAAACCCTCACTTTCTTCTTTAGATACATTATCCAAATTAAAAATCAACAAAGAAACTTCATAGTTAAAATATGGCATAGCACCCCAGACCTACCGTGGAGGATCCACATGGAACCCCGCAGGCAGTGATGGGATAAGCAAGAGACCTATAACCACAGCCAGTCGATCAACCCCGGATGAACCAGAGAAACAGATACCAACGATTTTAAATACAACCTCAAGCAGAAACACAGAGGCCCCTAAGGCCTCAACTACAAAGCAGCCTTAATACTCACCCACCATGACCCAGGGAACTGAGCGGAAGAGGGGGCGGAAAGATTGTAAGAGTCATGGTGGAGAAGAATATCCAGAGACATTGCCCACCTCAGTAACAACATGCAAAGGGGGGGTGGAACCGGGTTGACTCATAGGCTGTTCACAACCCCCTGCCCCATGGACTGATCCAGACTGCCCACAGAGGAGGAAATCCAACTGACCGGGGACAGGGAAGAGGGAAATAGGGGAACTGGAGACATCAACACATTATTCCCTTATTAAGTGTATCTAATTATGGATAATAAAATTTTTAAAAATGGCATAAATGAAATGATCTTAACAGATATCTACAGAGTATTCCATCTAGCCAATATGCAAAACACATTCTGCTCAGCAGCCAAAGGAGACTTTTCTAAAATATATCACATTCTAGATCACGAAACAAGCCTTAACAAACACAAAATAATTGAAATTGTTTATTGTATCATATCCAATCATAGTAGAATAAAACTAGAAATCCAAAAGAGAAAACATGGAAACTACTCAAATACCTCAAGAATGCAAAATGTACTCTTAAATATTATCCTTGTGCAGCTACTAAGTTCTTCATAAATACAATTATTAAAACTTAATGAATACCTCATTCTTTTTAAACCAATGATAAGCTATTTAAACACAAATTTACAGTCAAGCACAAATAATCATATGGCAATAAATCATCAATAAAAAATATAAACTGTACATCTTTAAATTTTAGTAAAATTTGTGTATACCCACAATATTCAGTGAGTTTTGTCAAAAATACACACCCACATAAATGACACCTGAATCAATACAGGACATTGATGGAATACTGGGTATGCCTTTATCTGATGACTATTGAGTACTTTTCCACATAATTATTGACCATCTATATTCTTCTTTTATGAATTTTCTGTTTTGGCTGTTTTTTACTTTAATATCTTTATTATGAATACTTATATACATTGTATGAGCAAATCTTTTGAAGGTGTCCCCATTTCCCTCTTCTCTGTCTCCTACCCACTGGGGTCCTTCCTCAATGCGTATACTGGACCGATCCAGAGATTAGGGGGTATGAACTGCACCAGAGGTAGCCAGTTTTTTTTTCTTCCCCCTTTGTGCATTGATGCTGAGGGGGGCGATGTCTCTGGATATTCCCCCCACCATGGCTCTTATATTCTGTCTGCCCCCTCTTCTGCTCAGTTCCCTGAGTCATAGTGGGTGAGTTTTAAGTGAGGCAAGGAGAGAATGAAAAAGAGAAGACAAGTTGGAGTCGAGGCATTTCCTGGAACTCATGCTTTGATGTTCAGAAAACAGTTGCTTTTTTGAAGGAGATCAGAATAATTAAAGTGTGATCAAGTGTGTATTAGGGTTCTCTAGAGGAACAGAACGAATAGAATGAATTTATATATATATTTTTTTAAATTTGCTGGGCATTTAATAGTATGATTCCAAAGAGCTCATACCAAGCCAAAATATAATAAGTAGTCCAAAGCTGAATACCAAGAAATATTAAAACTATCAATGGAAAAGCAACTTGATTTATACAAGGGAATCTTCATTAGTTGACCAATGTATTTTCAACACATGGTTTGCAAATATCAAAGTGCTTGATACAGTCAATGGGCTCAAATACTTGTTTGTTTTTTTTCTTTTTTTTATTATTTTTTTTTATTGTCCATAATGAGTTACAACATTTATTTAGTGGGCAAACAATGAGTTGTTATCCCCAATTCCCCACTGCCCTCCCCTCCCCCCTCAACTGGATAATCTCCTCCATGGGTCGTCTGGATCAGTCCTTGTGACAGGGGACCATGGATAGACTAGTAATCAGCCAGTTAGAATGAATTTATATTATTAAAGGGATTTATTGTATTTGTTTACAGGGCAATCCAAAAAAAGCTGTCTGCACATACGTCTGAGCATCGAGGAACTGCTCAGTGCACAAGGCTGATGCCTCAGCTGTCCCAGTCTGGAACGGAAGGACTGAAGAGTTGATGGTTGGAAGGCAGATGAAACTCGGTTCCTTTGTCCACAAAGGATGGTTGAAGCAGGGTAGATGCACGCACTGGTGATTAGCGGTGGCAGCCAGCTGAAAAAGCACTGTGCTCTCTTGGAGCTTCTTTGTATACAGTCCACCACTCTGCAGGAAGGACTCCCCCCTCAATTAGTCCTCTCTGGAATCACCCTCACAGACCCACCCAGGAGGTGTGTCTCTTACTGATTCCTACTGTGATCAAATTGACAAAAGAATCTAACCATCAGAAAAGTACCTAAATGCCAAAGCCTCTATAGATTAAACAGTACATATTTTATTTGGTTAATAATAATTTTTAAAATTGTGAAAAGGGAGGCACATGTAGTAATAGAGTTTTTTCTCTTTTTTTAATTTAAATTAATTTTTGAGACAGGGTCTTACTCTATACCTTAACTTGACCTAGAATACCACCTATATAGCCTAGGTAGGCCTTGAACTTATAGCAATCCTCCTGTCTCAGCCTCCTAAGGGCAGGGATTCAGGCATGAGCCACCAGTTCTGACAATATTATTTCTAAAGGCTATCTAACTGGCATGCCGATTGTTTTTGAAAGCATGCATATGTTAACTCTCTTTAATGATTCTTGAGAAAAGCTTCCAAGTAATCAAAGTAATTTCAGGAAGAAAAACAAAAAAAATGGTTATAGAGAAAACAAGTGATTTCTTGCCTCTGAAAGAAGCTGGGACACTAGCAAAGAAGAGTTAGAAACATGCTCTCCACCATGTAAGCTTCTGACTTTCTAAGTCTCTCATTTTTACTATCTATGTAATTATGCAAGTCACTCACAAAATTAAATACCTAAGACTTTATTTGAATAGTGTATCTGTACACCTTGTCTGATATTAAGAGAGATTTATCCACAAATTCCAAGGTTGTTATACCAAGAAGAAAGGACAGAATTAATTATATCAATAAGAAAATAAGTAAACAGCAATCATCAAGTAGGAACTCATTATTAAAATTTACTTGGAATAAACAAATATCTATTGACCTCAGCTGGGGTATCAATCAAGGTTTGTGTTGCAAGGGAATTGATCCAGGACTGCGGGGCTAAACAGACAGCAAGAGGAGCCAGAGGACAAGGAGTGCATGGGTCTGCCCAGAGGCCTGGAAGGATGAGAGGAAGGAGGAAAGAGAGTAACCTTGATGCAGTGGTGTGGATGGTGTAGAGCGTAAGTTCTGCTCCTGCCCCAGCACTTGCACCTGTGGGGAAGGACAATTATTAGGACTTTCTCAGGCAATAGTAACTTGGCTGTTTCGTTCTTCAGCTGCAACTCACTCACAGAAGACAAGGGGACTTTCCCATTCACACCACACAATAAGATGAATGAGCCCCCACCATGCCCTGACATCAGTATATCAGTCTGTATATTACCCACCAGTGGAGTCAGAAGTCCTGTTGTGTTTTGTTTTAAGGCAGACAAGTAATGCACCTGCACTGTAACAAGGCTGTTGAGAGGCATCTGTCATGCAAAGGCATGGATGCCCATCAGAATGGATTTTCCATCACATAGTTTTATAAAACTAATCTTGAAAGTTTATTTAACTTTGTATATCCTATTTGTCCTCATTTGTTTTTACCAGTTGGGTTCTCCAGCCCAACAGGATTTTGAAACATTTATTAACAACCTATTCCCAGTATTATTTTTCTTTATCATGACTTTTGTGAACATACACAAAAAAGTTCCAAACAAAGTGCTCACCTCTGAGAAGTCTACTTAAATAAATTTTCTCTTAAAACCTTAAAAAGGAAAGAGGGCTATGTGCTCAATATATTATGACCACTGGTGAAACAGAATGACGTTAAGGTATAAAATGTTAAATTTCACAGAAATTAATTATTTTTGCTTCACTTTTTTTTTACTTCTAGCACAAATTTGCCTAACTTCTGACACAAATTGAAAAAGTTAGTTGGTTTTAATTCATTTAAAGTGGATTAAGTATGTTATAATTAAATAGGACACAGCTAGCTACACTTAAAGAGATAATTCAGAGAAATACTAGCACCCAATATAGAACTGTTAGACTTAGTTTGTACTTCCTGCGCTCAAAGTAATCACCCTATTATCTTGATCTGACAATTCTCTTCTCTTAGTTAAACACATGGTTTATAATATATTAGAGGATGATACCTGAAAGCAAGAATTAGATAAGCTTATGATATGATCAGTAAATCAAATTAACTCTAGATTAAAGATAATAGGAGAAAATCTATTTTTATAAAGAGGTGATGATCAAGAATATTGAATACGAAAAAATGGATGTTAAATACTCAATACCTTTTCAACTTATAGTGCCTGTTCCAAACAAGCAAGGTTCATATTGAGGCTTAACCTTGGATCTAGGGAGTTATTACCAAAACTTTTGTTCCTCAATGACTTACTTTAAGACTAGAAGAAAGGTTTGCAACCTGTTATGTGTGGGGCTTAAAGGAGGTCTTGAGCATCTGTTCTAGGAGTTGATTTCTCAGGGCACCGAGGTACAACCAGGAGTGACCACTTGTCTATTTATGCTGCCGCAGCCCCTGCACCCATGATTCCAGGGGTTGGGAAAATGACTCAAGGAGAACTTTCTAGAACCTGCCCAGGGGCTGAGGGTGGCAAAACAGAGAAGTCACCACTGTGAAATTATCATTGTCAGGATCCTCAGTCAGCTCTGGGGTACTGGAGAGATGGCTCAGTGGTTACAAGCACTTGCTTGCAAAGCCTTGTGATTTGGGTGTGATTCCCCAGTATCCATGTGGGGCCAGATGTGCAAAATGGCACAAACCTACCTAGTGATTCTCAATTTCTACCCATTGGTTTTAATATAAGTTATCTGCTTCTCTCTTTGACTCTTACCATCCATGAAAATGGCATTGCTCTCCCTGAGACCCAAATGGGAGAATCAAAAATAGTAGCATTATCCCTGATTCCCCTCATCCCCTCAGCTTCCAAATTAACAGATCTTGTTAACCTACCTCCAAAATGTACTCCAAGTGCACTCACGGTTCCCTACCTCTATCTCAGCCGACCTAGTCCAAGATAGTATATATCCATATCTATGTGTAACTGTCGGAGCACACACCTTTCATAGGCTTGACTTCTGGCCAAACATACAAAATGTAACCATCTTATGATCTCTTATGATGACGAGATCATTGTATGGAGTGTGCCCAAGAGCACACGTGTAGATGAGATCGTTGCATGCAGTGTGCCAGAGAGCGCTCTCAATATAAGCACTCTGTGACAGGAATAAAACTCTCAGCCCTGCCATGCCTTGCATTGCAACTGGTGTCTCCTCCTTTTTCTCCTCTTGCTCTCCTCTCTCTCTCCCTCTCTCATTTCTTTTCTCATAACATTTTTAATTGAGAACCTTAATATGTGAACAGACTCTAACTTGATCATGCTCCCATCTCATTATTCTTTGTCCTCTGTCCCCGCCCCCAATCCACTGAAGATCATCCTCTTTCTTCCTGTTCTGTTCTCTCATTCTTTCTATCCTCCTCCATCTTCCTTGTCAAAATATTGATGGGCTCAGCACAGTGCAGGTCTGGAGGGTGTATTGGTAACCACTGTGGGGTCATGAATGCACTAGTTGGTTCATGTTGGGAGAACAGTATCCCAAAGTCCTCCTGCCTACTCTGTTGCTCTTACAATCTTTCTGGCCCCTCTTCTACAATATTCCCTGAGCCTTGGAGGGTGTGATCTACATCATGTTTAGTGTTGAGCTCTTAACAGCCTCTTATTTTCTGCTTTGATGAATTTCGAGTTTCCTCAGTGTCTCCCACGATCTCCATAGAGAAGCTTCTCTGTCTAGGAGGGAGAGCAGCACTTTGATTCATTCCTCCACTCTCTCTGCAATGTTCCCTGAGCCCTGTTAGGTGTGATAGAGATGACTCATCCAGAGCTAAGCACTAGGCTTTCTCTTCTTGTTATCTTCAGGAGCCTGGGGTCCCCCTGACATTTGCCTCCATCTATATATAGAAGGCTCTCAGGCACAGAGGCCTGTGGTGGGTGGGCTGGGTGTTTTTAGCTCCCAAGCACCTACATGCATCTACCTCTCTTGTTGTGACATAAGCGCCCTCTGTCTCTCTCTCTGTCTCTCTCTGTCTCTCTCTCTGTCTCTCTCTCTCTGTCTCTCCCCCCCCCCAGGCTGATCTTGAACTGGCAAGCCCTCTGTCTCTGCCTCCCAAATACTGGGATTGCTTGTGTGTCCCATGACTGACCTTTCTTTTCTTTCTTTTTTCTACATTTTGCTCCCATTTCCATGTCTCTCCTCTCATTGTCTTTGATGAAGCATTAAGTGTCATAGTGCGTCTTTGAGTAGGCCTACTACACCAACATGGTGTTAAGTCCTAGAGCTGGTCTTTGGGAAATCATTATTGCAAGTTATAAAAATCTTGATCTATTTTGAGTGGGAAAAAAACCCTGTGGAAATTCAATCGCAAAGCAGGAAGGCTGCTGTACTATAGCTTATTGTTATTTCCAATCTGGAAATGTAGCAACAAACATTCTTTGCAGTTTGCACAGTTTTTGTTTATTATGCATCATTTTCTCCTTCAGCCAGATTTGTGGCTGATAAAAATAACCAAATTATTTAACAAATTGTGATAATGAAAATCTGTAGCCTACTGCAATAAGATTCATGATCATGGTAACTTTGAGAGCATTTGTTTGCATTTGAAGTGTGGGGGAATAATTTAAATTTAAAATTTTTGCATAAATTATTTATATGTTGAGTCCAAGATGCAACACAATTACTAAAACATTTTTTTAGAAGCAAGGCAGAAGTTTAAATTTATAAATACCTCTTTACATCTTGGCGGCACTAGATATAGGTTTCTAGAAAGCTGTATTTTTTGTTGTTTGAGGATCCGTTAGCTGTTTTCACTCTCTCAAACAGATGGAACCATAGCATTGTGAACATTTTTATTAAAACAGCAAATGAAGCTATGGAAAGAGGTGCCACACTGCCAAGTATTCATCTTGCAAATTAAATCCTATAACTTAGCAGGTGGTTTAAGTTCCCTTTAGAAATTTCAAATCAGCTTACTTCATTTCTCTGTGGCTTAACAGAGACACAGGTTCACTGCTGCACTCACTTACAGAGTCTGTTTGCCTGTTTCTGAGAACTGACAGTTGGGAAAAATATTTGCTAACTCTCACTCAAAACGGCTTATGATTGCCACATTCAGATGGCTGAATCTTCAATTTCCTTCACGGGTAATTTCTACCATTTGTCTCTGGAATCTGTTTGTAAGGCCTTGATGAATACCACAGTTAAAGCCCATGTTCAGTATGATTTTTGACCATTTCGATACACTGCATCATTCAGTGTACTGGGACTGTGCCATCCAATAAAACAAAATGCAATATTACGCCAGTCTGCTTCTAGTTTAGAGAATGATTTCGAGGCACAGTCATCTCGTGGTATCTGTGCAGATAACAAAACCCATGGATGCACAAGTCCCCTATATAAAATATTATACTTACACTTCACCATATACTAAATTACCTTTACATTAATTATACTTTTTATAATGAGCATGGTGTACAAGTATTTGCAATGTGTATTGTTTAAATAACAATAATAGTTGTACAACTATATAAAATTTTTTTAAAATGCTGAATTATACAACTTGAGGTTATATTTTATAGTATATAAATTATAACTCAATAAAGCTGCTTTATTTTTTTATTGTCCATAATGTAAAGCTGCTTTTTAATTTGGCTGTTTGTTTTGTTTATGTGGCACTGGGAATTAAACACAGGACCTTACACATGCTAGGTGCAAGCTTTACCACTGAGTTACAGCCCCAATTCAAGTGACACCATGACTTCCGCTCACTTTCATTGGTCAAGAAAGTCACATAGCCATAAGTCACTCCAACAGGATAGAAAAGTGCAACCATGCCAGATACCAGGAAGGAAAAGTGGAAATATTTCAAATATAGCACTAGTTTCTTCTCTGGGCTCATGGTGTTAGCTGCACACATGGGTACAAGTATCGGGGAAGGCTAATTCTCACACTACATCTACCTGCATACCATGATTGGCGCAGTAGTGAGCATAGGCATAAATAGCCCAACCAGTCCTTTGATGAGATTAATGTATATTGCTGGGAGAAAAATACTGTGATTATTAAATCAGAGGCCTGGAGTCCAGAACTGTCAGAAGCTATCTTTGTATCTTTATGGGAAGAGCCTGCATCCACTAATTTCATTCTAAGCTATTTCTCAATGTTTGTTTTATTTTGGAGGGGGGGAAGAGAGGAGAGACAGAAAAAGAGAATGAGAGAGAATAGGGACACCAGAGCCTTTTTCTAGTGCAAACGAACCCAAGATGTACGCAGCACTTTGTGCATCGCTTTACATGAGAACTGGGAAATTGAAGCTAGGCAGGCATGCTTTGCAAGTTTGAATGTGATAGTTTAAGTGTATGGTCCCATAGACTCGGGTGTTTTATTAAATTGAGTTTACAGATCCTTGCTAGAGGGGGTATGTACTGGGGGGTATATGGGAGCAATCTTGGAGTGCAACCCTAAGGTGTGCTTGGGGATGGGTCTGAGTCTAGCCCTACTAGGTGTGTTCAGAGCACAGTTCCTGCTTACTGTTTGGTGTCTCACTTCTTGGATCTATCAAGTGAGGCAGCTTCTTCTACCATTCCTAGAACTTGGAAGCCTCCCATAAACGATTTCTGGTCTAGTATTTGTCCCAGCAACAAAAGCTGACTGCAAGAGCCAAAAAGCACCTTTAACAATGGAGCCATCTCCCCAGTCCTAAACTATTCTTAAAATGATCATCTTTCCTCTGAACCAGATTCATCTCACTTCTCTTCCATTTGACAAGCTCTTCCTCATCCCGCCATGTTACCCGTGGAGGTCAAAGTCAGCTCAGCCCTCTCCTATCTTAACCCCAGGGTTTCACCCTAAAGGCCCCAAATTCTTCTCTCCTGACTGCAAGGAAGAGTTCACACTAATCAAGCTTGTTCCTCCTGGACACTCCACATGTTCCAATTTGCAGTGAGTGTGTCATTAATCACCCAGTAATAATAAGTTTGGGGACCCAATGGCAATCAGCAGAGCAGTGCACACACTGCAGAGGGTCTTCTGTGGACTTGTTTGCAAGGAAGTGATGGCTCCATGGTGAGCATCTCACCAGGACAGTTCATCTCAATCAGCCCACAGCTCACCCATCTCCACAGAGTGAGGCCTCAGTGGCTTAGGATTCCTCATCTCATTCTGCCCACATCCATCCCCCTGGGGTGCAGCCAACTCTAGTCCCTCCACATGCTGGGACCTCGTGAACCTGGTACCTTTGGCATAGGGTTTCCTCTGTAAGAATACCTCTGGTTTCCTTTATGTAGCAAAATTTTGTTCATACAGCACTCTTACCATCTCTGAAGATGCCAGGGCTCCTCTACAACCTCTCTTTTATTGATAAACTCTCATCCAAAGCACAGGATATTGTTAAATTTGGTTATTTTAAAGGCATTTTGTTAATCACCATGAGATGAAAGTACCTTTTCCCAGGGTTGAGAAAAGAGGCCGAGGGTGAGCCCGTCCTCTGGTCTCTCCTCTGTGGTTGAAGAGGGGCGGTAGGCTCAGGGACCACCCTTCAGTCTCAACCCAGCAGGACTTGTGGGGTGGTCTTTCATGGGTGGTAGTCAAGGTGAAGGACAGGGCAAAAATAAGTACATTGGGGACATGTTTGTCCTAGGCAGCTTGGCTGGTGTACTCTTCAGGGTGTCCTAACTCATTAATTTCAACTATTTTACAGCTAAACTGATCATTTGTGTCTGTGCATACGTTTTACTGAAACACTTGGAAAAGAGAGGATTCCATTTATTTATTTTTTTACATATATATATGGGAGAGAGAGAAAGAAAGAAAATAAGCACACCAGGGCCTCCTGCCACTGCAAACAAACTCCAGACACATGTGCCACTTCGTGCATCTGGCTTTATATGGATATTGGGGAATCAATTCCAGGCAGTCAGGCTTTGCAGTACCTTTAACTGCTAAGCCATTGCTCCAGTGCTGGGGTCTTATTTTAAAATGATATGATAATCCCAGATTTCCTGATCCAGGGGTCATCCAGATAATCAGTTTCTCTCTATACTGATGCTCCTTGACAGCTATTAACATACTTTCTTTCTCCAGAAGCTGTTCTTAACTCCCAAGTTGACTTAGGCCTCATATAACTAACACTTGGTATTTGCATCTGGTAGAGTGCATTAAACTTCTATTAACTTTTTATTTATTTATGGGGGCGTGTGGTATTTGTGTGTGAAGATGCCACTATTGCCTACTCACCTGTTTCCTTGAGATCTCTCTTTCTCTCTCTCTCTCTTTCTCTCTCTCTCTCTTTCTCTCTTTCTTTCTCTCTCAACCTGGAGCTGCCTTTTTAGGTCAGAGTATCTGACATGAGAGCCCCAGAGAGTCTCCAGTCTCTGCTCCCCACAGGATTTGGGTTACAGGTATGCATGGCTATGCCCAGCTTTTGACTGGGGAACTGAACTCAGGCCCTCTGAGAACCTCCTGCTTATACAGCAAGTGCTCTTACCCACTGAAGCAGTTCCCCAGCTGACATGAAACTTGCTATGCTGTCCATGCTGCTTTGAACCGGTGATCCTCCTGCCTCTGTATCCCAAGTTCTAGGATTACATACCTATATATAGTTACCATTTGAATTGATGCTCTAAAATGTCCACTTTTTATTGTTACTGTCAGCTGATGACATCTAGTTATCATGTGTATTGTCTTTACTTGTTCTGTAACTGCTTGTTCAGTCATTCATTCTTCCCACCTCAAGCATCAAACTCTGGCCACAGTGATATCAGGTCCTGTCCTTACTGTAACCCCTTTGATGGCTCATGGCCTCAGTCTGCAGGTTACTTTGCCTTACCTCAAAACTGAGTGAGGCTGGGCGTGGTGGCAGCAATGGAGAGGAAGAAGTAGGAGGATCTCTGAGAGTTTAAGGCTACCCAGAGACTACAGAGTACATTCCAGGTCAGCTCGGGTTAGAATGAGACCCTACCTCAAAAAAATAAAACAAACAAACAAACAAAAAACCCTGAGTTAGAATTAGAAGATTCTAATCTAAGATCGGTACATCAATTCTCTTATCCAAGGAACAAAAAATAATAATAAAAAGAAAAAACAGTGTAAACTATTGAAACATGAGATAGAATTTTTAAATGAGCCTATACATCCATTTAGGAGAATGACTTAAATAATTCCAGCAGCGGCTATGCTACCCAACAGGTTTCTTCTTGCTGGATCCTTAGCATCCTTTTCCTGAGACTAATTCCTCCAACTTACAGACACAACTCCCAGGGCCACCCATCCTTAAACACACAGGGAGGGCCTGTGCTCCCTGTGTGACCTCAGCCAATGTCCCTTGCAGGCAGCTGGGGTCTACCCATCATCACCTTGTTCCCAACAGCCCTCCTCCCAGGGGAGCTGTCACAGCCCTTTCCCTCCCCTGTCTGATGACACCAATGATATAAAAGAGCAATGTCCAAAATCCAGGAAACAGTTCTGTTATTTCTCTTATCTAACCTACCGGTCACCTCCGTCTTCATCCCATTCCTCAAGTCTGCTAGTGATCCCCACCCACCCTGAGCCCAGCAGGAGACCTCGCTGTGATTTCGCACAGCAGTCTGGGAGGCATTCTCTTTAGTGTCCTTATATCCTGAACATCCAACTCCACCTCCCAGTTAAAAAAAAAAAAATTTTACATTTTTAATTTTCTCTGAATTTTTGTTTCAAGCTGAGATGAGATGATTGAGGATCAAGACATCAGGGAGGGGGTGACAAAACCGTTTTCTACTATCTGGCAGCCTTCATGTCTTCCCAGGTGATCTGTCACACAGCCCCAGATAACTGCATTGCACCTTCAGAAGTTAGGGTTAAAAAGCTGTTCTCCTTATTGTCTTGTTTCAGATGTAGTTTCTTCTATGACCTGGTACCATGTCTGATAAGTTTCTTTTTCTATAAATTCCACTATACCTACATATTCAGCTCCCCTCCCCAGCAATAAAGCACCTTTCTCATGGCAAGTCCTTACTGTAGACCTGGCTGCACCTGCCATGCCTTTAATGTGTGGCCTAGTCCTCAAAGCTGGACTTATTTACTTATTTACCTCTGCAGCTCTTCTTTGGGAGAAGCCCTTTCAACTGCCTGCAAGAGCAAAGCTTTTTTCTTCTTTTCATGAATGTGTGTGCTGAGCTCGAGGCAGTGTTTTCTCATGAATGTGTTCGTGGGGAAGCAGATTAATCAAAAAGATCTTAAGCAGGCACTGTTTGTTTTGCATGAACAAACAGCAATTGCTCTTTGTTTAAATTTAATAGTTAAAAATGAACAGTTCTGGTGATAATTATCACATATTTATATTGGCATTTTACCTTTTAAGTTCTATAAGAGCAGCAGTTTAACTCAACTGAATAATGTTTATCGAGTCAAAGGTTAAGTACTTCTGTCTTTTAAAATTAGAGACTGATTTTACAAAGAAAACTGCCCTGCATGAATGCTCACGTAAACATATGTGCCTTTTGGTAGAAAGGGAGACAAATAAGGAGAAGTTCTAAGAAAATTAGCATAACATGTGTCTATTAATAGTGGGGAAAAACATAGACATCACTCATCATACAAGCTGACTTTGGTTGCCCCAGAGACACAAGTTTTACCGGCTCCACCCCACACCAAAAGGGGAAATTGTTAACAGTAGCATTTTAATAATAATAAAAATAATGATAATAATAATCTCATCAGGGGCTGGAGAGATGGCTCAGCGGCTAAGGCACTTGCCTCCAGTGCCTAAGGCCCCATGTTCAATTCCCCAGCACCCACATAAGCCAGACCCACAAAGTGGTGGCCTTGGTGCTCTCTCTCTGTATCTGCTTGAAAATGAATAAATCAAATATTTTTTAAAAATAATCTCATCATTTGTGAAAAGAATGCATTGCTGATTCAAGAATAATGATTAATAGTAATCCTCTTTCTAGCCACCACAAAAATAATCTTCCTTTTTCATTGCGGCCATGTATTTGCACCTCTCTTGAAAATGTGTCTTGTGAGTGCAAGATATGCAGGTATTTTAGTTAGAATTCATCTCTATGGAAGTTTGCAACCATCTTCTGGTAAAGCATTGTTTTCATCTGTGTGTGTGCTGTGAGTTCAGGTATGTGAAGGTATGACAGGAATACTTTCAGTGGTCCTCACTGTTGAGCCAGGGTCTCTCATTCTTATGGATGTGCACTGCTATCCTCACCAGACTAGCTGGTCCACAAGTTGCTAGAACATTCTCCTGTCTCCATCTAGCTTGCCATCAATGTGCTTGGGTTACAGAAACTGCCACGGCTTCTAGCTTTTATGTGGGATCTGGGGGTCTTAATTTGGTTATTCGGGTTTGAGTAGTGAGTGTTTTCTTCAATGTGCTATCTCCCCAGCCCCATCCATCTTATTTGTTGAGATGGAGACTCTTACTGAACGTGAAGTTCACCAATTTAGTAAGACTAACTAGCCAGCAAGTCTGGGGATCCTCACATCCCGCCTCCTGTGTGATGGGATAAGAGGTGTGCTCCTCTCACCACGCCCATCCTTCATGTGGTGCAATGGCTCAGCACTCAGATTTTCATGCTTCCAAAGCAAGCACTTCATGGACTGAGTCACCTCCTCAGTCCTTTATGGTAGAATTTTAGTCTATAATTCAAATTATAAATTGGAAGATTTTTACGGGCTACTAATCTTTCTTGACTTTGCGAAATAAGGAAATCAGAGATTAATTATGTACCTGGGACCACAAAATGAATGACATGGATTAAACTCATATCCAAAGCTCCTGATTTGTAGATTAGCATTCTTTCTATAACCTCAAAGTTTCAGTAGTAAATACAATTAATTTGAATTATTAGGCTTCATTGTATGTTAAAAGGTTAACTTTCTAAATGAAATTAAGATACCAATATTTCAACCACTCAAACAATAGACTCTGTGTGGTTATATTTTTACATTTATAGTATTTTGTAAATTTAATATTCAAGGTGTTTTTTCCATAGACCTAATTATCAATCCCTACAATAACTCAAGGTTCAGAGAAGGGGAAAACAAAGACTTTCAATATCTGCATCTTTATGCCAAAGGAGACTTCCAAAAAAAATAGTTGTAGTAAGGTTTTAATATTAAAATGTGACTTGAACTGTAGAAGAATACATTAATGGGAATATGTATATTCACTCTCAGATAAGAAAAATGCTTAATCCATTATTCCCAAGATGATTTTTTTTCTTTTGTTGTCTTAGAAGATTAAGTCGCTGATTCCATTTTATTAGAAAAGTGCTTTTCAACACATGTTGAAAAATCCTTCAAACAATCTTCTTGAGAATTTGAAATAAATTGGTGACTCTCTGAGAATTAAAAACAGAAGCAGCCCTCATATATCACTGTATCAGATAAACTGTTTCCAGCTAGAAGCAGCAGAAATCCCGAACGGAAGTGACTAAATGAATCAGTGTATTAACTCACGTAACAGAAAGTTTGGTTTGGTAGATTTGGCTTCTCAGTCATATCATTAAAGATTTTGTTCCTTTAATCTCTCTGCATTGGTATCCAAGTGCCAGGGTCGTCCTTTATGAGATAATGCTAATGCTAACCTTATTTCTTATTGTGATGGTACCCTAGTCATACATAACATAACATAACATAATCCCTTATCTACAGTTTTGCTTTCCGTATTTTCAGTTCCTCATAGTCAACTACAATCCAAAAACATTACATGGAAAATTCCAGAAATAAACAATTTGCAAATTTTAAATTGTGCGCTATCCTGAGTATTCTGATAAAATTTCACAATGTCCCTCCCTGTCTCACCTAGAACAGGATTTTCCCTTTTATCTTATGTCTCTCTATGTGCTACATATGCTACTAACCCATCCATCACTTAGGAACCATCTCTCATCAGATCCTCTATCACTGTGGGCAGTGCCTATGTTCTGGGAATCCTAACTAGCCATAGTGGGTGTGGTTCAGGGTCCACGGCCAGTTCTGGCCACTGACGTGGAGCCATAATCTGGAAGATCTAGGAGGGCTTTTCCTCTTCTCTGAATGTCTCTGGTGTTGTGTGCAGTTGCAGCTGCTTTGGCACCACCACGAGGAAGGCCGAGAGTGGGCAGACGCCAATCCTGAGACAGGATTGAGCCGCTCTCCTCCCATGCCACCAGCCTCCCTACTGATTGCTAAGGATACCAAAGAACACTGTGTGGTTAACCTGCTTTCTGCTGAAGTGGTTTCTAGAACCAAGAGTATTGTGACTTAGCATTCTGCTTGGCACATACAAGTAACATGTGTTCAGTTAATTGAAGTATTTCTTGTTTTGAATGAATAAGAGAATTCATAACTAAGGCAAAGATGAGAACTATGGAGGCAGATGTTCAGGTAAATTAGTCAACATAAAAACAGAGGGCTTAGTTGGTAATGCATTTTCCATGTATATTAGATACTATTCTCATTGCTGTAACAAAACCACCGACAGGAAGCTGCTTAAAGCAGGAACAGTTGGTCATGGCACACAGCTCACCACAGCTGACACAGCATGATGGCAGGAACAGTTGGTCACATGGCATCTGCAGTCAGTCAGGCAAAGATAAATGGCACTGCCTAGTTCAACTCCTCTACTAGGGTCCAACCCATGAGATACTGCCACACACCCACAGTTACAGGTGGTTCCCCACTTCAATTAAAGCTATCTAGAAAACTCCTTACAGACATGCCCAGAATTTCCCCTCTGTGATTCTAGATTCTGTTAATTGATGATATTAACCATTTTGCCATACGAGCATGAAGTCCTGAGTGAGAGCCTCAGAATGCACATTAAACAATGCTGGGAGTGATGGCACCTACCGGTAATCCCATCACTCCCAGTGTTGGGGAAGCAGAGGGAGGTTGGACTCTGGCTGGCCAGGCAGTCTAGGTTGATTGGTAAGGTACCGGCCAATGAACCCATCTAAAACACGGAGGGCACCCGAAGCTGTCCTCTGTCTCCACATGCAGGCATGCACACGTGCATGAGCACTGCCCCACGTGAACACGCACCCACATGCATGCACAAGCATGCACACTCATGTACACGCATGCACACGCATGCAGGAGGAGAGAAAGGTTTAGGAGAACGAGTAAACACAGGATACATCACAATGACAGGCTATCTTTGTTAGACAAATTACACAGACACGAACATTTTATTCATTTAATAAAACTATGAAAATAGCTTTACAGGGTATTACTTTTTTTTAAAAGGCAATCTGGGAATACAAGATTTGAATTTCAATTTAAGGCAAGTTGTTAATCCTCTCTTGACTAAGTTTCTGTGGTAGTTTAAATAATGTCCCCCAAAAGAATTAAGGATTTATTAAAATTATTGTCTCCAGGCTTCTGGCTAGAGGAAGTACCACTTTGGCCTAGCCTCCTGGGGACTGACCCTTTCTAATTTGGATGTAAAATACTAAGGATAGATATGCAAAAGAAGAGCCGGAACCCTGACCTGGAGTTCTGCATTTTTTGTAAATCAGAGTGTGTTACAGTGTGCTTGCTTGTGGTGCTGGTGCTGGGCTTCTGTCTGTCTCTGCTTGGATCTGTGAAAGGGGCCAGCCTTTTTTCCCTTAACTTCTTCCCCTGGATCTGCTCAATAAATATTTTCCTCCCATAATCGTGCGTGGTTTGGAGATTCATCCCAGCGGCGTGTGGCTGACTACGGCAGATTTGGTACC
>PVHP010029451.1:0-22507 GCA_004024765.1 Zapus hudsonius
GATACCATGTTTGATGCAGGAGCAAACATACAGCCCCCACCCATTGACAAGTCTCCCATGCCACAGGGTCGTGCACCTGCAGAGTGAGCCAGAGAGAAGTGAAGCCCATTGTGGGTTTCAGCCTTGGCCACTGTGGGGAAGAAGGCTGGCTTTGACCTCGCAGGAAGGAAGCCCTGGCTGAGGGCAGGTCACGGTGGGTGGGAGGGCAGCAATGCCCAGGTGGGAGCAGCCAGTGAAGTCAGGGGTGGGCACAGAGCTGGAGAGGGAGGAGGTGTGGGCCAGGGGGACACAGCTCTGGCATAGTCACTGGCAGTGCACGAGGTAAGAAATGGGAAGTTTAGGAGAAATAGGAACAGTTTCAGCAGGGGCTGGAGAGATGGCTCAGGGGTTAAAGGCACTTGCTTGCAAAGCCTGATGGCCCAGGTTCAATTCCTCAGTACCTACCCAAAGCCAGACGCACAAAATATTCCATGCTTCTGGAATTTGGTCACAGTGGGAAGAGGCCTGGGGTCTGTGTCTCCTTCCCTCTCTTCCTCTCTGCAAATAAATAAAATATTAGGCTGGAGAGATGGCTCAGCGATTAAGGTACTTACCTGCAATTTCAAGTGATCTGGGTTTGATTCCCCAGTACTCACAAAATGCCAGATGCACAAAGTGGCGCATGTATCTGGAGTTCGTTTGCAGTGGCTGGAGGCCCTGGCACCCTCATATTCTCTCATTCTCTCTCTCTCTCTTTCTATGCAAATAAATAATTTTTTAAAAAGAAAACAATTGCAGCAAAACAAACCCAAGCACAGGGCTACACTGCCCCATCCCTTGCTGTCCACTCGGAAATCCCCACAAACCTTCGCCTGCTAAGCACTGGGATGCAGCCTGCACGGCCGCACATAGCCGCGAGGGGGCGCCTAGTACCTCGAGCTTCTCAGATGCCCAGAAGTGAAGCCGGGACTGGGGGGTGGGGGCTAGGCTGAGCGGGAGGGCACCTCTCCTTGGAGCGACCTCCAGCCCCAACGAGTCCTCTTGCGGGGCTGGGAGCTACCCAGAGGCGCATGTGAGTGTTATGTATAGACTCAGGAAGCTGATGCCAGCCCAGAGAGAGGGAATCTAAGTGCCCAGGGGCCAAGATTAGAAGCTTCCAAATCATGGAGCCATTTAGTGCTGTGTCAATGTAAGCATACACTGCACCTCCCTCTTGTCGCCTGTGATATGGGGGCATGATGTTGATGAGTTAGACGATGAGCAGGCATGGTGGCCCAGCGCTCAGGAGGAGAGGCAGGAGGATCAAGGGTTCAAGGCCAGAGTGAATTTGAGGTCAGCTTGCTCTGCTTGAGACCTTGTGATAGTGAAAATAAGAGGCTGCAGCAGGTATTGGGTTCTCTCTAAGGGTCAGTGCTAAGCACTATGCACGGTACACCGTTTTACGTGGGGACCAGAAGCAGAGTCTCCTCCCAAAAGGAAAGGCAGGGCCTCTCCTGCAGTGTCCAAGCTCCCTGCCGGCCCTGGCTACTGCTCAGTGCTGAAGGAGACTATACCCCCTAAAAGGGCAGAGACTTCAATCACTCTATTCTCAGTTCCAGCCCACCACAAGAGAAAGCAGAGGTGCTGGTGGGGTGGAGCCCGGCTCCTGCCCCATCTGGCTCATTCTGAACATTCCCAGAGGCATCTAGAAAGAAAGTATGGGCTGATGGGGGCAGTGGGTGACTGAAGGTCACAGAGTGGTCCCAGGGTTTCAACCTTGGGTGCTGACTGGGCATCAGGGCCTTCCTGGAGGGGGAAGATGAGGAGAGAGGCCAGGATGGGGGGTCCAGGGAGCTGTGTTTGACATGTGCTGAGGTTGAAGCTCTGCACAGGAGGTCTGGAGGTAGCTGGAGAGATGGAGGTGGTGATCAGGATGTGGAACAGGTGGCAAAGGGGATGAAGGGGGGCGGGAGAGAGGACTCTGAGGCCCTGGGGCTTCTGGGACAGAGAAAGGCCTGGCAGTTGTAAGAGTCCCTAAACACTAAGCTTGCTGTTCTGTCCTGGAATATGGAGCAATCATGGTAAGTGGGTTTTGTGCCCAAGTGCATCTGGAGCAGAACCAGCTACCAAGGACCTGGGCCTGAGAGTTTGGTTCCTGGATGGTATCCACCAGGAAAGTCAGAGGCCCTGGATTCTGCTGTTTGGGGTCCAGCTTTCTCTCGCCACCTCTGTGACCAAGCCTCTCAAATCTCCTGCCCTCCCCCCATGAGGCTCAGTGTGATGATGCCACCCTGGCGTGAAACTGGCACTGGAGCTGTCCAAGTTCCAGGCCTAGGAGGGAGCGTGGGTCCTGACGTTACTGGAGTTCTTTTATCTCTCAGACAGGCAAGAGCATAAATAGCTAAATGTGTTTGAGGGTGCCTCTTCTGTGTGCTTTAGCTGGGTGGCATCCCTCCCTGGCTACAGCAGAGTCCAGGGCCCCTGCCTCTCCTGCGGGAGAGGAGCCTTGGAGCCCAGGTCTTCAGCAGCTGGCTCTTTTCTTTGTCTTATCACCAGCCTCCAAGCGCTGAGATGGAGAAACAGAAACAGTACCCCTGCCCCCACCCACTGTTCACTCAGAGGCCTGGGGGTGGGAAACATACCACAAATAGAAATCAAAGTCTGAGAAAGAACCAAGGAGCCCTGACCCCACCATGGGAAAGGTTTGGTGGCCCTAGCCCAGTCGTTGAACTTCGTTGATCTGTGTGCTCATCTGTAAATGGGCGGTTGTGAGGAGCTAAGATGAAAGACACAGGGTACCGATCCAAAAATAAAGCCCCTCACAGTAGGGTTCTTGATGGGCTATCCCCTCTCCCGCTGCACCCCTCCCCCAATCATGTTGTGGCTGCCACCTCTCCCCAACCAGACCCCTTTCCTGTATGGCTGTGGTGCAGGGGGCTGACACTCGCCTGGGGAACTGCAGCCCTGCTCTGGCCTCCACTTCCTGTTTATCTCCCTAAGTAAGTTCTCCCCTAGTTCTTTCATTGGGGGGCTGGGGGTAGAAGGCAAGGGGCTGCCCTGGAAGAAGCAGAGGATCTCCTTACCCAACCTCCCTCTGGAAGATTCTCCGTGGCTTGAGAAGCTTTCTGCAGACCCAAGGCACTTGCCTGCCATGACTAATGACCCGGTACCCAATATTCTCTCTCTCTCTCTCTCTCTCTCTCTCTCTCTCTCTCTCTCTCTCTCTCTCTCTCTCTCTCTCTCTCGAGATTTTTTTAATCCAGCTCCCCCTAGAGCTGGTGGGTTTTCCAGCTCTGGAATCCCCCTCCCAGAGGAGGCATCTGTTCTCTCTGCTTTCTTCTCCTCTTACTTTATAATAACTTTCTTCTTATGAGGTGGTGAGTGATGGAGGGAGATACCCGGTGTCAATCTTTGGTCTGCAGTGCCCACACACGTGTGCCCACACACAGACACCGGTATGGTGCCCTCTGGCTGGGGAGCTGGAGACAGGAGGATCCCTGGGACTCACTAACCAGCCAGTCTAGCCTAATAGGTGAGCTGCAGGCCAATAAGAGACCCTGTCACCAAAAAGTGGACAGAGGGCCGGTGTGGTGGCACATGCCTTTAGGAGGCAGAGATAGGAGGATTGCTGTGAGTTCAAGGCCAGCCTGGGACTACAGAGTGAGTTCCATGTCAGCTTGGTGGGCTCAAGTGAGACCCTACCTCAGGGGGGAAAAAAACAAAAAGGTGGATAACACCTGAGGAATGACACCTGATGTCTTCTGGTGCACACACACACACACACACACACACACACACACACACACACACACACACATCAGCAGGGCTCCAGGGTTAATGGGTGTAAGGTCCAACTTGAAGGACAGGAAGGGGCTCTTCCCATATTGACTTGAAGGGGAACCTGCCCTCAGTCCTTCTTCCTTGGCTTCAGTCCCCAACCTTCCCTCACACAGAGCATAAACTTGTTCATTCACTCATTCATCGGGATCTCTACACTCACCTGGAGCACCCTCAGGTGTTAGACTAAGAGCAGGCGGTGGGAGTCAGCCCTGATCTGTAGAGTCCTGTTCCCAGGGAACAGCCGAGTCCACTGATAATCACAGCTAAGTGGACTGAGGGCTGTGAAGTGAGGGCACACAGCCTGGGGCAAAAGCGGGCCCCTCTGACCCAGGGGCCAAGTGGGATAACATCTGTACCAAAGCCAGGTGGGAAGGGAGGGAGAGAGACAGAGAAATTGATTCCAGGAGAGCAGACAATAAGAGCCTGGAATGTCCTGGAGGCAAAGGGGCAGAAATGATGAAAGGGGACCCTGGGAGACTGTCTTTACCTCCATACCTGTACATCCACCTTATTCTCAAACCACAGCCTCACTCCACACCTTGGCCCAGAATCCATCTGTATCCCAGCTTGAGATCAGGAACCAGCTCAAACAGGAAAAGGCACTTTGTAGTGAGTCCCTGGTCCTCAAGACTGCCTCCATCAGATGCCAACTGCGAACCCTGTGTGGTTTTCCCTGTGGTTCTGAATGACTGGCTGTAATAACAGGTTGCGATCATTTGCTGGAGAAGCTCACAGAGTGCAGTGAAACTCTGGTCCTTTCCCAGCGGAGAGATGAGCAGCAAGGTGTAGAGAAGGGCATGGAGTATACCCATGCCCTCTATAGGCACCACCTCCAGGGCCCGCCTACATCCAGCTGCCCAAAAGGTCTGAAACAATGTCTTTGGGGGGTTTTATGTGGGAAGGACTGTGACATCCCAACTCTCTCCCTTTCCTGAAAGTGGGTGTGGTAGTTTGAATGTGTTGAACTCCATACTCAATCCCAGCTGGTGGAGCCTTGCTGGAGGAGGTGTGTCACTGGTAGACCTTGGGGTTTACTAATCCAGTCCCACTTGCCAGTGCTAGCTAGCTCAGTCTTGCTGCCTCCTCCCTGCTGATGTGACAAGACGTGATGCCCTATTGTCCTTGCCATGATGAAGCTGCCCCTGGGAACTGTAAGTCAAAACCTTTCCCTCCATAAGCTGCTTCTGGTTAGGTGTTTTGTCCCAGCAACAAGCAGGTTGCATTGGGGTAGGGACTAAATATCCCACCAATTAACCACAGCTATAGAAACACATGACTTTGGAGATTCACAGAATGTTAGGAGCTATGAGCAAAGAAATGAGACAAAGAGGGCTGGAGAGATGGCTCAGTGGTTAAGGCACTTGCCTCCAGTGCCTAAGGCCCTGGGTTCAATTCCCCAGGACCCACGTAAGCCAGACCCACAAGGTGGTAGCCTGGTGTGCTCTCTCTCTCTCTTCCTCTCTCTCTCTCTTTCTCTCTCTCTCTCTTCTCTCTCTGTATCTCTCTCTGCTTGAAAGTGAATAAATTATATATATATAAAGAAATGAGACAAAGACCAAAATTGTATGGCACAACATCACAGATACGGGCTATTCCCAAGGGACCTCAAAGAGGTGCAGTCCAGTCTTGAGAGCCCGTGGACATTCTGCGCCATTCACCCTCTCCATTTGCTGTATCTGCCAAGCTGATGTGTCCTGGTCTGGAGCCCACCTTTCTGGGGAGAATTTGATTGGCCTCTCAGGGATGTGGATGTCCCTTATGGTTTAATCGGCTATGGCTACAGGTCAGTTGTGTCTGTGTCTGCCAGACATCTGCCCTTGGTTAAGTGGGAAAGGTTGTCAGAAAGGGAGGCCTGACAGCGTCAACTTGAGTTCATTCTGTTCTGGTCCTGTTCAACACACACACATCCCTCAGGTACTACAGATACTAGTGTCGAAAGTGGGATGGTACAGTTTTTCAAGTAAAGTAAGAAAGTAGCTAATTTGGTTCTCGGCTGAGTCTTGTTACATGGTAACAACTCAGCTATGTTCATGGTCTCCTGACATTTGAGGATGTGCTATAACAAGATAACCAGACTGAGTTACTCCTATCAGCCTTCCAGCAGATTCATTTAGTTCAATTCTGTCTGCTCAGGAGTAGGGAAAGGGGGCTGGAGAAAATTGCTCAGTGGTTAAGGCACTTGCCTGCAAAGTCTCACAACCCAGGTTTGATTCCCCAGTACCCACATAAGGTCAGAGGCACATGCATCTTGAGTTAGTTCCCTTGTGGGGCTGGAAGTCCTGGTGCACCCATTCTCTCTGTCTCTGTTCTCTCTGTCTCTGTTCTCTCTCTCTCTCTCTCTCTCTCTCTCTCTCTCTCTGCAAATAAATAAATACATTTTTTAAAACCGCAATTTTTTTAAGTAGGAAAAAAGATGCTGGGTGTGGTGGCGCACGCTTTTAATCCCAACACTCAGAAGACAGAGGTAGGAGGATCACTGTGAGTTCAAGGCCACCCTGGGACTACAAGGTCAGCCTGGGCTAAAGTGAGACCCTACCTCAAAAAACAAAACAAAGCAAAAAAGGTCAGTGGGGCACCAATCATGCCAGCACTTGGGATGTTGAGGCAGGAAGATCAAGAGTTCTAAAAAAGAAAGAGGGCTCAGCAGTTAAGGCCTGCAAAGCCTCACGACCTGGGTTCAATTCCCCAGTACCCACATAAAGACAGATGCACAAAGTGGCACATGCTTCTGGAGTTTGTTTGCAGTGGCTGGAAGCCCTGGCACACCCATATTTCTCTCTCTCTTTCTCCTCTCTCTCTCTCTCTCTCTCTCTCTCTCTCGCTCTCGCTCTCGCTCTCGCTCTCGCTCTCGCTCTTGCTCTCGCTCTCCTTGGAAATAAATAAAAATAGAGTCTAGGACTGGGGATATAGCTCAGTTGGTAGGGTGCTTGCCCTGGGTTCCATCCTCAGCACCACATAAACCAAACACGGTGGTGGCATATGTCTCTGATTGTATCACTTGGGAGGTGAGGGAACTTCAGAAGTTTAGCATCACCCTTGGCTACATATGGAGTTTGAAACCCATCTAAAAAAAATAGGGAAAAAAATCTCCCCATAGCCGGTGTGGTGGCGCACGCCTTTAATCCCAGCACTTGGGAGGCAGAGGCAGGAGGATCACCATGAGTTCAAGGCCACCCTGAGATTACATAGTGAATTCCAGGTCAGCCTGGGCTAGAGCGAGACTCTACCTTGAAAAACCAAAAACAGGAAAAAGAAAGGCAGATATTTAACTTTGTTAGTGACGACCATAATCATGCATTTGCTTCAAGGCCCAAGCCATGGCTTATGTAACAGTCTAAATGGCACAATGTGCCTAGCAAAGGGAACAGGGCCATCTGGGCCACCGTGCACGCATGGAGGTCAGAGGACAACTTTTGGTGTCCGTTCTTCCTGCCACCTTACCTGAGGCCGTCTCTTGGTGTTAACCACCAAGTCTCCCAGGCTAGCTGGCCCTAACTCTCCTGCCCCCACCTCCCTTCTTACTCTAGGGAGGCTGGATTACACATACCCACCACAGCGTCCAGTTTTTATGTGGGTTCTAGGAATATGAAGTCAAGCACCCAGCAAGTGCTGAATCTACTGAGCCATATTCTCAGTCCCAGGGGATAGTTTTACTTTTGGTTCCAGATAATGGACTTTGTTGAATCTTACCCTAATTCCCTCAATCAATCAATAAAACCTTAATGCTGGGCTGCAGAGATGGCCTGGTGGTTAAAGGTGGTAACAGCAGGGTTGGATCCCCCAGTACCCAGGTAAAAGCCAGGTAAGATGCACAAAGTGGCACATGTGTCTGGAGTTCCTTTATAGTAGCAAGAGCCCCTGGCACTCCCATTCTCTCTCTCTCTCTCTCTCTCTCTCTCTCTCTCTCACTCTCTCTGCAAATAAATAATAAAAATTTTAACATTTTTTATTTTTTATTTATTCATTTTCAAGGAGATGAGAGAGAGAGAGAGAGAGAGAGAGAGAGAGAGAGAGAGAGAGAGAGAGAGAGAGAGAGAGCGCATCAGGGCCACCACCTTGTGGGTCTGGCTTATGTGGGTACTGGGGAATTAAACCCAGGGCCTTAGGCACTGGAGGCAAGTGCCTTAACCTCTGAGCCATCTCTCCAGCCCTAATAAAACTATTTTTTTTTTGAGGTAGGGTCTCAACTCTTGTCCAGGCTGACTCTGTAGTCTCAGGCTGGCCTCAACTCATGGTGATCCTCCTACCTCTGCCTCCTGAGTGTTGGGATTAAAGGCGTGCACCACCATGCCCAGCTAAAAATATTTTTAAAATTAAAACTTAGTGCTCGTTCCCAGGCGTAGCTGGAGCAGGTGTTTGTAGATAATATGAGGGGTCTTATGAAAGAGGGGGCGTTTGGACAGACATGGGCAGAAAGTAAGGGACATGACTGCATGGGGCCTCCAGAGGAGACCGCAAGCAGGAGCTGGAAGGAAAACTGGAATCTTCAGTCTTCGGCCCTCCTCCTCTGGGACCTGCTTCAGGGTTCTCTCCGCTTCCTTCTGAGTATGAGCTCCAACTTCTTTAGCCCTTTTGGATGGGCAGCCTAGGTTCCCAAAGAACAGTGATTGGCTCACCTTGGTCAGGTGACCACCTCGGGCTATATAAATGTCAGCAGGGTCTGGGGTGTGTTGGGCAAGCTGGTATCGCTGTGTGGATGCAGGGGTGGTGGTGGCAGTGCCCGTGGAGCTGGGTGCCAGGCGTGCCAGTCTTCAGGTGGGGCGGTGGTTTCCTGACAGCCTGCAGTTGGCTGGGCCTTCTGATGGTCCTGATGCAGGCTCTCGGGCCTGCACTGGGTGGCTTGAGACAGGTTAGCACCCACTGCAATCCAATGCCACGGAGCAGGGCTGCAGCGAGGCTCTGCCAGGGCCAAGGTCCTGGTGTGGACAGCCGAGAGAACTTACCAACTTGGCCAGAGGAATTCTTATTCTTTCTGTCTTTTTTTTTCTTTTGGAAGTAGGATTTCACTCCAGCCCATGTTGACTTGAAACTTACTCAGCATCCCCAGGCTGGCCTTGAACTCTCGAAGACCCTCCTACCTCAGGCCCCTGAGTGCTGGATTAAAGCATGTACCACCAAGGCCTGCTGAATTAAGGCATTTCTTTACCTTTCACCTTTCTCTTCATTTCTCCCCCTCCCCAACGTAAGGCTGACCTGGAACCCACTCTGTAGTCTCAGACTGGCCTCGAACTCACAGTGATCCTCCTACCTCAGCCTCCACAGTGCTAGGTTTAAAGGTATGGGCCACCACAACCAGCTTCCTGTCTTCCTTCCTTCCTTCCTTCTCTTACTTCCTCTCCTCTCATCCACCCTCTCTTGTTTTTTTCTGTCTTTCTCCCTCCCCCTCTCTTCCTGGCAGTCTCTGACCTCAAACTTGCCTCCTGCCTCCACCTCCTCGGTGCCTGGGTTGCAAGCATGCACTGCACACCTGACTAAGGTTTACTTGATTATTTTTTTATTTGATTTCTTTATTGGCATGCTCTTTATTGCTTCACCCCTACTGTGCTGAAGGGAGTCACACTAGTTACTGTACATTTTGGAAGGAAGTCATTGGGTAGCCCACATATTGGGGATTAGGCTCCACCTCTTTGAGGGCAATGCATCCGCATAAATTACTAGGAATTCTTCTGTATAAGAAACTTATTTTAAGCCGGGCGTGGTGGCGCACGCCTTTAATCCCAGCACTCGGGAGGCAGAGGTAGGAAGATCGCCATGAGTTCAAGGCCAGCCTGAGACTACATAGTGAATTCCAGGTCAGCCTGGGCTAGAGTGAGACCCTACCTCGAAAAACCGAAAAAAAAAAAAAAAAAAAAAGAAACTTATTTAGGGAAAGATAGACAAGAAATGCCACTGGATATGGTGGTGCACAACTTTAATGCACTCAGGAAGCAAACAGGAGGATCACTGTGAGTTCGAAACCAGCCTGAGACTACACAGTGAATTCCAGGTCAGCCTGGGCTAGAGCGAGAGCCTACCTCGAAAAATAAAAAAGAAAAAAGAAAAGGAACTTGTCGGGCTGGAGTGATGGTCCAGCAGTGAACGGCAGCTAACTCCAAGCCTGGGTTCAATTCCTCAGCCACCGTGTAAAGCCAGACTGGCGTTCTTTGATGGTCGCAAGAGGACCTGGCAGGCAAACACACAACTAGACAAATACATTTTAGAAAGAAGCTTGTCAGCCGAGCCTGGTGGCTCACACCTTGAACCCCAGCACTGGAGAGGGAGGCAGAAGTAGGAGGATCTTCATGAGTTCAAGGCCAGCCTGGAGCTACAGAGTGAGTTCCAGGTCAGCCTGAGTTAGAGTGAGACTCTACCTCAAAACAAACAAGGGCAGGAGAAATGGCTCAGCAGTTAAGGCGCTTGCCTACAAAGCCTAACAACCCAGGTTCAGTTCCCCAGTTCCCATGTGAAGCCAGATGCACAGTAGCGCATGCATCTGGAGTTTGTTTATAGTGGCTAGAGACCCTGTTACACCCAGACACTTTCTCTCTCTCGCTCTCTCTCTCTCTCTCTCTCTCTCTCTCTCTCTCTCTGTGTGTGTGTGTGTGTCTGTATCTCTCTGCTTGTAAATAAATATTTATTTTTTAAAATATTTTATTTATTCATTTTCAAGCAGAGAGAGAGAGAGAGAGAGAGAGAGAGAGAGAGAGAGCGCACCAGGGCCACCACCGTGTGGGTCTGGCTTATGTGGGACCTGGGGAATTGAACCCAGGGCCTTAGGCACTGGAGGCAAGTGCCTTAACCGCTGAGCCATCTCTGCAGCCCAAATATTTCTTTTTAAAAACAAACAAAAAACATCTGCCCTCAGAGAGATCTTCCCTACTCCTAAGTGCCTCCCTTCACTTCTTTGCAGACACTGTATCTTCTTTATCTTCTTCACAGTTTCTTTTCCCTGCGGTGCAGCCCCACAGAGTTTCACAAGCTGAGGGAGTAAGTGTTGCAAAGTCTGGGTCAGCCGGAGGGTATGCAGGGTGAGCTGGAGTCCGAGCCCCTGAAACCACCATCCGGCTCCCTAAGCCCTGGACCTGGAAGATTGCGGCAGGATCTTCCAGAAGCTAACAGATGTTGCCTGGCTGTAAAGCCAGGAGTAGAGCTTGCCCAACCCTGGAACAGTCATGCTCTTCCAGGGCTTGATGGGAAAACCAAGGCTGAAGCATCTCCTCCAAGGTCACTCAGCGGGGCTGTGGTAGCTGGGATTTGAACCGCTGCAGCCTGGGTTTGCAGATTGTGTAGGTTAGGGGGTGTTGTAGTCAGCTTTCTTTTTTAAAAAATATTTTATTTATTCATTTTCAAGCAGAGAGATACAGAGAGAGAGAGAGAGAGAGAGAGAGAGAGAGAGAGAAAGAGAGAAAGAGAGAGAGAGAGAGAGAGAGAGAGAGAGAGAGAGAGAGAACACCAGGGCCACCACCTGTGGGTCTGGCATATGTGGGTACTGGGGAATTGAACCCTGGACCGTAGGCACTGGAAGCAAGTGCCTTAACCGCTGAGCCATCTCTCCAACCCGGTAGTCAGCTTTCTTGTTGCTGCACAAATAACCCGACTAAAAGCAGTTGATGGGAGGAAAGGGTTTATTTTGGCTTACAGACTCCAGGGGACGCTCCATGATGGCAGGGAAAACGATGGCATGAGCAGAGACTGGCCATCAGCTCCTGGCCAATATCAGGTGGACAACAGCAGCAGGAGAGTGTGCCCAACACTGGCAAGGGGAAGCTGGCTGTAACCCCATAAGCCCGCCCCCAACAAGGATTCAATTCCAAAATTGCCATCAGCTGGAGATCAAGCTCAGACCATAAAAGTTTATGGAGGACACCTGAAGAAACCACCACAGGGGGGTATTTTTGTTTTGTTTTTATAGTTCTGGGGCTTGAACCCAAGGCCTTGCACATGCTAGGCAAGTGATCTACCATTGAGCTGCACCCCTAGATCCCTAGCTCTCTTCTTTCTTTTTTTTTTTTTTTGTTTTGTTTTTTCGAGGTAGGGTCTCGCTCTAAATTCACTATGTAGTCTCAGGCTGTCCTCGAACTCACTGCAATCCTCCTACCTCTGCCTCCCGAGTGCTGGGATTGAAGGCGTGCGCCACCACGCCCGGCCTTTCTTTGTATTTTGAGACAGCAGCTCACTAAACTGCCCAGATTAGCCTTGACCTTGTGACCCTCTGGCCTCAGCCTCCCAAGTAGTTGTGATTACAGGTCTGCACCACCAGGCCCAACTCAGAGTCTATTGTAGACAAAGACTAACTTGATTTCTGTCTGGGGCACCCTTTAGATAAATATATAATATATATAATATATATAATATATATATACATAGATTATTTATTTGCAAGCAGAGAGAGAGGGAGGAAGGGAGAGAATGGTTGCACCAGGGCCACTGCAAATGAACTTCAGATGCATGTGTCACCTTGTGCATCCAGCTTTACATGGGGACTGGGCAACCGAACTTGGGTCATTAGGCTTTGCAGGTAAGTACCGTAACTGCTAAGCCATCTTCCCAGCTCCAGAACACCCTTTTGGCTGGACCTAGAACACAGCTCCTATCAGTCAGGGCTGGATCCGAGCCTCCATTATTGTCCAGGTCATTCTGAACCCTTCTACCCAGCCCTAGACTGTAATCAGTACAGGGGCTCTGAATCCTCCACCATGGATCCCACAGACCTGACCTCAGAACCCTTCTTCAGAATAACCTGGGGTTGGTAGAGAGCCAGGCTCCTGGCTCCTGTCCACAGGTGCCCCCTCTCAACACTCCTCTGAGCCACATTCTCACAGACCAGACCTTTCCAGGGATGGAACCTTGGTTTCATTCTCTAGTGGTCTGCTCTGCCCTTTCTTCTCCTCTTTTTTTTTTTTTAAGGTAGGGTCCCTAGTCCAGGCTGGCCCCTGGAATTCACTATGCAGTGGCCTCAAACTACTGGTGATCCTCCTACCTCTGCCTCCTGAGTGCTGGGATTAAAGAGATGCCCCACCATGCTCAGTGTCTCCACACTTGTTGGTCAAAGGGTAAGGACTTGAGCTGGGTGGTTTCTGTCCTGCCTGGGAGGAAGAGAGCCACAGGCGATGGGCATCTAGCCAAGCTGGGACCTGGAAGCAGGTGCCTGGGGGCCCTCATGGACAGGCTCCTTCCTTGTGCCTCCCTCTGTGCCCAGGTTGCAGTATTGTTGCTTCTCAAAGATAACCCTGCCTGTGGGCATGCGTGGGAGTAGGTGGTGAAGCCGCTCATGAACGATGATGCTTGCTCACTGCTGCACCCAGGAGATGCTGCGGAAGTTGGTTGGCTTCAGAGGGGAAGTTCTGCAGGAGAGGCCTGGGAACCAAGGGCAGCAGGTCTGAAGGAAGGCCTGTCCCAGCCTTTCTCCAGCGAGCAGCCCTCCCCCCACCCAGTCAGGGCTTGGACCTCCTTTCCCGTCCATCAAACGGGGCCAAGGCTCTACTCACTTAGGACTCATTTCCAGAAAAAAGAGCTCACGTGAGCACTAAGTGTTTGGCTTTCCCACGGCCAAGGTACCACTTTTCTCTGAAGGTCACTTTCAACTCAACACAGTAACTAGTTCGTTTTATTTACAGTTCAAAGGGAACTTGAGGTAGCTTCCTCCAAAACACACATGACATCAGTTAAAAATAGAGCGAGAGAGAGAGAGAGAGAGAGATCAGAAACCAGAGAGAGCAAGGCAAGAGGCCACACTACCAGGAACTTGAGGAACTACAGGACTGTACTTGACTGTCAAATTTTGTTTGAGCTTCCTGGCACCCCAAGCAAAAGAGACGACTGCCACAAGTCCCCACGGTTAGGCTTTCAAGAAGGAAGTGAAGAGGAAGACGAGATTTCTTAGGAAAAGCAACGTGCTAATGGATAGCCAGGATCTGAAAGAAGATGGACAGTTACCTTGCGGCTTCCCAAAATGACTCCACCTTCCTGAGCCTCCGTTTCTTTGCCTTGATAAAACTAACTGTGCTGGGCTGCTCTAGGCATCAAGGAAAACACCAGGTGAAGCATATCTTAGCACCTGACATGCCTCCTGTTTCTTGGTGGCATCCTGCATCCTTAGGGGCATGGTTTGGGGTTGGGAAGATGGCTCCGTTGGGGTTTGTCTCACAAGCATAAAGATCTGAGTCCAATCCCCAAACCCCTCGTAAAAATGCTGGACACAGTGGCTGATTTGTAATCCCACACTGGGGAGGTGGAGCCAGGAGGAGCCAGGACTCATTGGCTAGCCAATTGAGCCTAATTGGCAAGCTCCAGGCCAGCGAGAGACCCTGTGTCAAAAGTAAAGTAGGCCAGGTGTGGTGGTGATACATGCCTTTAAACCCAGCACTCGGAAGTCCGAGGCAGGAGAATCACCATCAGTTTGAGGCTTACAAAGTGAGACCCTACCCTACTGCCCTCCTGAGGAATGACACCTGAGGTTTTCCTGTCATCTCCTCCCCCACGTACAGCATGCTTTAAATCATTGCCAGTGATACACACTTTATTTATTTGAGAGAGAGAGAGAGAGAGAGAGAGAGAGAGTATTGGGGGTACCAGGGCCCCTTGCCACTGGTACTGAAAATGAACTCCAGACACACGCGTCACTTTGTGCATCTGGCTATACATGGGTACTGGGGAATTGAACTCAGATTATTAAATTTTGCAGGCAAGCGCCTTAACAACTAATCTATCTCTCAGCTCTATTCTTTTTAAAAATTTTTTTACAACAGTTTGTGTCCCAGGCTGGCTTTGAACTTGATATTTAACTGAGAATGATCTTGAACTCCTGATCCTCCTCCAGCCTCTGCTTCCAGAGGCTGGGATTACACCACTCCCAGTTTATGGGGTGGTTGGTGTTGGGAATTGAACCCAGGGCTTAGTACATACTAGGCTAGCATCCTACCAAATGAGCTACAGCCTCAGCTCCTGAAAAGTTCTATTTGGAAGTTGTCTTCTCTGGCTGTCTTACAAGAAACTCTGAAAACCAGGGAGCAGTGTTTAAGCTGAGGCTTAAACTTGAGCCTTGAGCCAGGCTAGAGACCGACATTAGGAATCCCCAGTGGGCAGTCTGCAGACTCAGCTGGCACATTTTCTCCCTGAAACTTCCCTTTCTCCCTGGCTTTTGCCAAGGTCTCCAGACCTCTGCCACAGCCCAGTCAGTCATCAGAGCCTGAGGCAGGAGTGAGGACTGAGTCTTTTAGTCCCAATGAGAAAGGTCAGATTCACCAAGCCCTGCAAAGTCCTTTCACTTGGCTCCTCTGGAAGTCTCCTGGAGTCTAGCGCCTGCGTGGGCCCAGCTAGCAATCAGTTCTGCTTTGCCCAAACCCTCTCCCTTTTCCCAGCTAGAAATGGACGAGCCCCTGTCGCTGGCTGAAGGAGAGCTGTTGGTTCTGGTCCTAATCCGAGGCATCCCCTAGGTAGAGCCCCCCACTCTCCAAGCTCAGGTCCATAGAAAACAATTATAGCCACTTCGTGGCTGGGAGCGCAAGCACTCTACCAACGGAGTTTCACGCACCCCCAGGCTCGCGGAGGGTCTTTGGCGAGGGGAGATGTTATGACCCTTACGGCTTTTGTTTGGCTGTTTGCCTCTGTGTGAAAGAGAAACCTTGTTAAGAAGCAGGGCGAGCTGCCGGCGTCCAGGGGCACCTGCGATGCGCAGCGGTGCTGGGCGGGCGCTGGGGGCGGAGCAGGCGAGGCGCCGAAGACCTGCCGTTTCTCCTGTTATAAGAGAAAAGGAAACAGACTGCGAAGTGCCTCGTGCGGGCTGTCAGCCGGCGTGCCGTCCCGCCTCGCCTCGCCGCTCGCCCGCACCCAGGCCCGGCTGCGGGCTGCCCCAGGTCCGAGCCTCCCGGGACGGGTAAGCGTCGAGCCCCGGCCGCGCCGCGGGGAAGAGGGAGGAGAACTGGGTTCCGGCGCGCACGGCCCGTGCGCCCTAGCGAGCGAAGCTGCGAGTCGTCCGCGGACCAGGTCACCTCGGGTCCCGGGCGTCCCTGGTGCCAGCAGCTCCCCGGATGGACGGGACCGGGGACTCCGGGTCCCCGGGACTGGGCGATCTCCAGGGCTCCCCCAGGCGCGGAGAGGCGGGATGCGCTCAGCCGCGGGCGCGGGGCTCCAAGCGCTGACCGGAGGGACCCAGCGGACTCCGCAGAGCCTCGGGCGGGTCGCGGCGGCGCTCGCCGAGCTGGGGAACCCAGAGGTGCCGGCCGAGGTGTTGGGGACCCGGCCGTGCCCAGCTCGGCTGCGCCCTCCTAGCCTGGACCACCAGGGATCGGGGCTGGAGAGGGGCCCGGGTCGAAGTTTCGGGGTCCTCCCGCCCGGCGCGCACCGGGTCCCCTCCTCTCCCCGCCGCCTGCGCTGCTCGCCGGGGCGCTCGGCACCCGAGCGAGGGCGAGATCCGCCTCCAGATCTGCGGCCGAACCCGGGTTACGGCGACAAACCGCCTCCAGCTTTGCATTTCCGGACTTTTTTTTTTAAATACTTTTACCCGTAATTCAGCCTGAATGAGGCTTTTTTTTTTTTCTAATTTAGTTTCCTGTGTTTATTTAGGCTTCCTTCTCTGCACCTCATCTTTGAGATCTAGGAGATGGGGTCAGGGTTACCGTCTTCCGTAGGTTCCAGGATGGGGGCGCTGGCCTGGGCAGGAAGATAGGGCTTCCGAGGGCCAGAAGAGGTCTAATGACCTGTGGCAAAATGAGCGCCCGGGGTGGGAGTGGATCTAGAGATGGATTTCCAGGGGGGAGTGTAGGACGCCTGGGGCAGCCCACGTACTGGGCCTTCCACAGCACCCCCCCCATCTCCCAGTTTGTGAATGGAGCCCCGAGCCCACTGCACAGCTTCCGCTGGGTTCAGGCTTAGTTGGGTGCCGGGACCCCGGCTCCAACCCATCAGTGGAGCGTGGGCACTCAGGGCTCTGAGATGCCCACCCCAAGACACCCTTTGAGACTTGGGGTACGGTTATGCGTATAGATGGGGTGAGAGTGCCTTCAGGGAGGGAACTATCTTCCCTCATCAGGATGGGGGGGAGGTGCTCATTGCTCCCAAGGGACTTGGAAAGCAAGGACTTGACACTATTTCTTTCCAGGACAGCAGTGGGTTCCCGACAGTGCCCAGGGGTTCCTGTCAATTGAATGGTAGCAGGGACTTTCCCCAAATACTTGATCATTTTCCATACGTGTTTACAGTCGAACGACCCGATGAGTGATATTGTCTCCATTTTACAGCTAAGGTTCAGAAAGGCTAAATCCTGGCTCCTATCATGTGATCTGCTGCTGGCAGAGCAAAGACATTGCCTTAAGAGTTCTTTGATTTCTTAAAATTATTTTTATTTATTTGTAAGGAGAGAGGAGAGACAGAGACAGAGAGAGAATGGGTGCGTCAGGGCCTTGTTCCATTACAAACTTCAGACCCTGCCTTTACACAGGTACTAGGGAATTGAATGGGGCTGGCAGGTTTTGCAAGCAAGCGCCTTAACTGCTGAACCATCTCTCCAGCCTAATAGTCCTTGTTAGTGTGAGGATGGGGGAAAGGCTTCTGGCGTTCTTCTGGACAGAGGCTCAGCCTGAAAGGTACTCTTTATGCTTCCCTGGAAAACCCACCCTGTTTAATGCCATCAACAGGGACCAAGGTTCTGATTCATGAGCTGCAACCGAACCCAGGAGACAGAAGTGGACCTATTCCTTCTGCTTCCTCTAGAGTACGACTCCTTAGCATTTCACGGCTTGCTGGAGCAGCATATCTCATTTATTTATTTAGTTAGTTATTGATTTACTTATTTGTATATGGGTGTGCATCATGCTCTCTTGCCACCAGAAAAACTAATGCCAGATGCTTGGGCCACTTTTTTTGTTTTGTTTTGTTTTTGGAGGTGGGGTCTCACTCTAGCCCAGGCTGACCTGGAATTCACTCTGTAGTCTCAGGCTGGTCTGGAACTCATGGTGATCCTCCTACCTCTGCCTCCTGGAGTGTTGCAATTAAAGTCACCATGGCAGGCTTGGGTCACTGGTTTATGTATGCGGCTTGAGTATTGAACCCTGGCCAGCAGGCTGTGCAAACACTAGCCTTGAAGCTCTGAGCCCTCTTCCCAGGTCCTGGAGTTGAATGACTTGATGTCAAGATTCCTGACATCTGGGCTGGTTGGAGGATCACCTGCTGCATTCTGGCTTGCTTCTCATTGGGTGCTTTCATAGACTCCAAGTGATGGGAGACACTAGACGTGGGGGGGAGAGTGCTCTGAAACCCCATTGCCTGTTCTAGAGGCTGCCAAGCTCATGGCCCTGGGAGATTACTCTGTCCCCACTGCCTGTGTTCTTCTGAATAGGATCATAGATGTCATACCAGTCTACCCTGCAGGCCCTCCCTGCTCCAATGCAGGCCTGGGTGCTCTGCTGCGGGCTCACACCATCTCTTCTCTGGCTCTTCAGTGGAGAGCCCACTGGGACCAAGGTAGGCAGGCAGGCAGGCAGGGAAGGCACCTGCCTCTGGAGGGTTCACAGAACACTGATCCACAAATAGCCACCAGGGTGGGAGTGGGGAGTGTGGAGTGGCTTCCTGCTTCAGCATGTTTTTCTTCAATTGCAAAGTTAAAGGGAGAAGTGAATGTGCAGCTATGAAGCAATTCCCTTTTGGCTGGCTGCCTTTTTTTCAAAATTATTTTTATTTACAGAGCAGTTCCCTCCCTCCCCAGGGCCACCTGCTGGTGGGGCTCAAGGATATAGCAAATGTTTCTTTAAGGTGGGACCTTAGACAGGCTTCCACCACTCCCCAAGGGACACTTGCTTCCTGGTGGGGCTGATGGTCCAGAAAGTAAGCAGGTCTGGAGGCTGGAGGAGGGAGTTCTACGTAGGGCAGTGGCTGCGGTAATGATCCCAGCTGCCAGCCTGGGACTGCAGAAACCTGACTTGTTTGGCAGGGAGAAAAACACCAGTTTTGTGCTGAAAACGGCATCTCATAAACAGCACAGGTTGCAAATCTCCATGTCTGTCCTGCAGCATTTAACACTAAAATTGAATGGTCATTAAAGTAGCTGGTGGAAATCCCCAGCCATCATTTCAGAAATGCTGCTAGTTTCAAGGTGGAAAAAAACTTCAACCTGGGAACCTCCCTCCTCTTTCTTTGTTGCCAAGCTCTGTGACTTCTCTGGGGTGCGCACCAAAGTATGGCCCACTCTGCTCTCCTTGGGGGCCTGAGAAAGTTCCCCCTTCCGGCTCAATGTTCATGAGAACTCTCCTCCCTCCCAGAAGTGACAAACCAAGGCTTTAAGGATGAGGGTCAGATTGCTCCTGGAAATGGGTGCTCTGCAAGGGCACTGGCTTTCCAAGTAGGGAGATTGCGATCTACCAAGGTGATGGCTGGGGTGGTTCTAATGTGGAATTTAGCTCCTGATGGGGGAAATTGCTTAATTGTTTCCACTTGAAGAAAATGTGGGGAAGTGGGTAGATAGCTGCAGGAGGGAGGAGAGAGGAGAGGCTGAGAAGGGAGCAACCTGCCCTGGGCATTTAGGTCCTGGGGCTGCTCTAAGAAGTGACTCCCCACCCCCAGAGAATGACTGAGACCTTGAACACTAAAACCCCACTGATGGAGGACCCTCAGGGAAAGAGGGACCAGGGGAGAGGAGATATGAGAACACAACCTTTGTTTTAAAAAATGACTAGAAACTTGGTGGCTTAAAGCAACTCTTTTTATTCTGGAACCAGAAGTTTGAAATCAGGCGTGAGCAGGACTGTTCCTTCCAGGGCTCTAGAGAATGTGTTCTTGCCTCTTCCTGCTTCAGGGGGTCCCAAGTGGTCCTCGGTCTCTGTCTTCACATGATTGTCTTGTGTTGTCTGTCTCTTTTCTTTTTTTAATATTTTATTTATTCAGAGAGAGAGAGAGAGAGAAGGAGGGAGAGAGAGCACGCACCAGGGCCACCACCTTGTGGATCTGGCTTATGTGGGTACTGAGGAATTGAACCTGGGGCCTTAGGCACTGGGGGCAAGTGCCTTAACCACTAAGCTGTCTCTCCAACCCTGTGTCTGTCTCTTTTCTGTCTCTTTAAGGACACTTGTCCTTGAATGTAGGGCCACTTAAATAATCAGAGAAAGTCATCTTGGATCTTTAACATATACATGTGCATCATATTCATATAAATTATATACACATACATATACATACACATACATATAGAGTGATACAGGCATCTGAAAAGACCTTTTATCCACAGTCCTTTCTCCAGTGGTGTTCAGGTTCCAGGACTAAGACAGGCATGGCTTTTGAGAGCCACTACCAACCCACTACAGAGCAAAGGAACGTGTTCTCTTCTGTATTTTTCCTGCTTCTGCCTTGTTCAGCTGCTTCCCCTGAGTGACCTTGGGTCAGGATTTCAGCTTCCGGTGATCTCTGCTGAGCCTCCCTCCTGCTTCCCCTTCCCCAATTTTGCTTCCTATTCAATCTGCTTGGTGCAGACTTTCCTCAGCCCCTGGAGTCCGAGGAAGGGACAGAAGACTTCTGTGACTATACGAAAAAGGATTACTGTCCCTCTTCTCTCTCCCTCCTGTGTGTCCCTGCTCTTCATGGCACTGTTTTCCTAACACCTTCTCTGTGGGCTCCTCCCAGACCCAGGCCACCTGCCTGCCTGAGGCCCACAGCCATCAGGAGAGGGGACAACAGGGGTTTTGCTACTGTGGTCTCATTCTTGGGGACCGTCATTACTTCGCTGAGCCAGATTTCATGGGATGGGGCTGGTGCTGGCTGAAGGCAGTTGGGGAGCCCTCCATCACTGAAGCCTGGATACTGGGGCTGAGGGGCTCTGAAAGGGCTGGGCTGCTCTGCTACCTCTGCCCCATATGGGACCCGGCTGTTCTTTGGCTGTGAGAGCTGGGGAAAGCACTGTCTCACAAATGGGGAAATAAAAGCAGGGCCTGTTACTGAAACCTTGGGAAGCCATCTGTGTAGGCATGAGGGTGTTGCGGGAAGGGATCATGGGAAGACAGCCACGTGGAAGCAAAAATGGAGTCAGGACTAGGGTTTGGTTTGGTTTGGTTTTTTTTGAGGTCGAGTCTTACTCTAGCCCAGGCTGGCCTCGAATTCACAGTGGTCCTCCTTCCTCTGCCTCCCGAGTGCTGGGATGAAAGGCGTGAGCCAACATACCAAGTGCTGCAGTCAGCTTCTCATTGCTGGCAGTAAGAACCCGACCAAAAGCAGTTTGTGGAGGAAAAGGTTCATTTTGACTTACAGACTTGAGAAGCTCCATGATGGCAGGGAAAAACAAACTCCCCTTTCCCTGCCATCACTACCACTCCCAAAGTCTGGGATCAACATTTTCAGGCTTTTCCCATAACCTAGAATTAATGTAGCAAAGATATTAATTATATTTATGGCCTTAAATGATTCTTCAGAAGGCCTGGACCAGTTTATCTTGGTGATGTATACGCTTCATGGCACCGACACTGGGTAGCACTGAGGGAAACATAGGTAACAATTTAAATTTTATTACTAATGAGACTAGCTTGCTTTCTAGTTGCCTACTACCTATGCCTGCTATAGTGTAAGGCAGCCCAATCTTGAACTCTTTTTTTTAATATTATTTATTTATTTGAGAGAGAGAGAGAGAGAGAGAGAGAGAGAGAGAGAGAGAGAGAGAGAGAGCGCAGAGAGCCTCCAAGCCACTGTAAATGAACTCCAGACACATGCGCCCTCTTGTGCATCTGGCTGTATATGGGCACTGGGGAATTGAACTCTGGTCCTTCTGCATTGCAGGCAAACGCCTTGCCTTAGCCGCTAAGCCATCTCTTCAGCCCTTGAACTCTTTTTAATGTATATATTTGTCGGTGTTGGTGGTGGTGTTGTGCTGGGGATTGAACCCAGGGCCTTGTGCATGCTAGGTAAGCACTCTACCACTGAGCCAAATCATGGGCCCTTACCTTGAGCTCTCAATTCTGGCTCCATCTTTCAAGTGCTGGGTTACAGGTGTGCACCACTGCTCTCGGCTGTGATGATGGGTTTGGTCACATCTAGAATAGTTGGGAACTATTCCGCTGTCTTCCTCTACACGCTCCCTTATGCAGTTTGGAAAACTAAGGCAGCCCTGTACGTGCCCCAGGGGCTTCAAGGGTAGGACTCGTGCACCAGCCTAGCTTTCTGCTCATGGTACTAGCTCCTGAAGCAGCTCTTTCCTCAGTGCTGAACATGGAACCCAAGGTCTACCTCTGAGCCACACCCCAGCCCTCCTAAAGCTCTTTAGAATGAAGTGGCCCCACTTTTATCTCAAGTGGGCCCTGGAGCCTCAAGTGAGGAGACATCAAGCAGGACATGCCCAGTGCGCGCGCACACACACACACACACACACACACACACACACACACACATTTTTCTCTGCTTCTGGGAAGGAAGTTAATAAGACCAGGCTCTTAGTTTCAGATAATCTATGTCATGAGACTTTCTTCTAGGAGTGAAAACACTAAAACCTCCTTCCCCCTCCCAGTTACCTGTCCATCGGAAAACAATTCCACTGAAAATAGTCTTCATGGGATTTCATGGGATGGGCTGGTGGCCCGGGATGGGTGTAGAGGCCATGCCATGCCCCCTTCCTCAGGGTTCCTGCATCACCCTGGTGAGTCTTCTCTCCCTGTTGTGTGGTGTGATGAATATCTGAATGGTACTACTCATCTGCTGTCAGTGTAAACCACTGATGAAACTGATGAAGTGTAGTGGTAGACGGTTCCAGCGTTTCTGGAAT
>PVHP010029452.1:0-22169 GCA_004024765.1 Zapus hudsonius
TGTTGGCAATATTCAGTGAATCTCAGCTAGAGAAAAGCTGGATTCTCTGTTTTCAGGACAGTTAAATTTGAGTTCCCAAAATGCCTGCATCCCACAATAAGACAGCCCTCTCATTCCATCCCCTTCCATGATTCTCAAGTCTTGATGTGGAACAAAGCAAGCCAGCCATAACTGGATTATAAATATGCTTTATTATAAGCAGATAATGGACACTGAGAATATTAAGGCAAATGGAATTTCAAGCAAGTAAAAAGAAACAAAAAATTAAGATACCCCTATAGGCTAGTGCAAGAGTGAAGGGCCTCTCCCATGCTGTTACCAATAACAGGTATTCACAGCTGAATAATCAGCACAATTCCATGATCAAATTCTACCTTCAGCAAGGTATCAAGTTCAATGCCAATCATACTTTCATGCCTTCTCTGTTATTGAGAAATAATGAGAATAATGTGAGGAGCTAAAAACAATGGCTTGTCTTGCCTTGGAGAGGCTGGTAGCATTTGCGTGGATCAGTCCTGACTGGGGACACTATTCTCCTGCATAGTCTTTGTTATCCAGTCCAGGTAGTTCTTTACCTTCGTGTAGATCCCATAGGTTCCACACTTTTTTCCCCAGGACACCAGGCCAGCTACATAGAATTTGGGGTTGTTCTCATTGGGGTCCTGTATGGCAAAGGCACCCCCACTATCCCCCTGACAGCTATCAACACCCTTCTCTCCAGCACAGATCATGTTGTCAGTGAACACATAGGCATCTGCCTCAACTTTGGAGTCCTCTCCTTTAACCTCTCTGCACTTTTGTAAAGTAGTTACTGGTAACTTTGCCCCTCTGAGTTGGATCACAATATTGTTTTGCTTTGTTCGTCCCCACCCTGAGATCATTCCCAGGTCTCCCTCTGAGGGGCTGTAATCTGAGGAGGTGCCTGGCAGGCAGATGGGAGAGACAGTAGGTCCCATTTTCACAGGGTCTTTCAGCTGCACCAGTGCAATGTCATTGTCAAAATTTTTTCGTGTGGTTTGATCTTCAACGGGTTTCCAACCCGGATGAATAAACACACGTTCAGTGGTGAGCCTCTGGGCATGTTCCAGATGTTCTGATTTTACGAAGGTGGACCCAACATACATAGTTGGGTCAGAGATCCCCTCCACAACGTGGGCCGCTGTCAGCACCCAGTGCTCATTGATGAGAGCCCCACCGGCCCATGGATACTGAAAGAAGACTTGCCAAGGGAAACTTTGAATCGTTGTAGCTTGACCTCCAAATATCTTCTGTTTTCCTCTAAAGGGTTCACTGGGGACTCCACAGACTAGGAAGGATTAAGAACAGGATGGGGAAGGAAAGAAAATAATGTTGAAAACCAGCCGCTCAAATACTTTACCCATTGGGTGGCAGAGTTCTCCAGCATGACACAGTCAACCCCTCTCCATACCCAATTTATCCTAACCTTACCTAAGCATTCCCCTGTACCAGGGGGGTGCCACAAACAGACACCTGTTCAGCTAAACAGACACAGTACGTGAATTATGAAGTCCAGATGACCTAGCAAGGTACACTGTCTGCAGCTTGACTCACAGGCCCTCTGAGGCACATTTCATACCCAGCTCAGCATGGGAAGACACAAGCAAACTGGTGTTCTTACCATGAAGAGATTATAGAGGCAAGCTTTCTACTTTCTATTGATACTCAAATAAAACCATTTGTGTATGTGAGAAACTCATTAGGTAGCCTCAGTATCCAGAGTGCTGAGATCACAGGTATGCACCACCCATGCCCACTTCTGTTAATGGTTTAGATTTACATTTCTCTAATTGACTAATGACAACATTGTAGCAAGCTAGCTTTTCCTGTTTCCCTTCAAATCAACCTGAATTGGTACAGTTGAGGGAATGTGCACAACCCAGTGTTACCAACACATCCCTGTCTGGATTCTGGAAGGCCTGGACAAATACTTTCCCTACAGGGTCACAGCTACTTTCAGAAGATGACACCTACTCCCAGTTTATGTGAGTATGTCCTTGACCCACATCACATCCCTGATTACCTGGAACACATTTAGGATGCCCAGTTCCCAACACCTCATTCACCCAGCTTCCATTACCAGAGCAGCGATACTCTCCTGGAATAAAAAAAGGATCACAGGTCATACTCATCACATCTCTCCTCCATCCTCCCCTTCATAGAGCCTGACCTCCTCACATCTCTCCTCCATTCCCCCTTTTATGCAGAGCCTCAGCTCCTCTGGGGTTTGAGCAGGAGACTAGATCAAATCAGCTAAAAACAAACCTTGGACCAAACATGATGCTATCCTAAAATCTCACCACTTAGGAGGTGGAAGCTAGAGAGCCTCAGTCACATAGCAAGTTCAAGGGCACCCCTGGGCTACATGAAATCCTATCTCAGAAAAAGAAAAAGGAAGAGCTGGAGAGTTGGCTTCGAGGTTAAGGAGTTTGCCCGCAAAGCAGAAGAACCCAAATTCGATGTAAAGCCAGATGCACAAGGTGGTGCCTGTGTCTGGAGTTAGTTTGCAGTGGATGAAGGCCCTGGCACACTCATTCTCTCTTATCTTCCTCTCTCTCTCTCTCTCTCTCTCTCTCTCTCTCTCTCTCTCTCTCTCTCTCTCGTATGTCTCAAGTAAATAAATATTAAATTTTTTTAAAAAGAAAGATGGGGGAGGGAATCATAATAGTTTATGGTCTATGATTATGGAAGCTATCAACAAAAAGTTAAAAAACAAAAGAAAGAAAGAAAAGGAGGAGGAGAAAGGGAAAGAGGAAGAGGAAAAAGCCAGTCATCATAGAGTATAGCATGATGACACAGTTAGAAGCATTCCGCCTGTGGGTTTTATAATTTGTTTGGTTTTTTATTTTGGTTGTTTTGTTTTGTTTTTGAGATAGCTTCTCAGCATATAGCTCAGGGTTCCTTGAATCTCCTCCTTCCTCCTCCTTTTGAGTGCTGGAATTATAGGCCTGCACTACCACCTGATCATCATGTGAATTTTATGTGAAATAACTGGCCCAAAGCTGAATAACCACAGTAAGTGCTGCAGGTGAGAAGTTAGCTGGTGACCTCTATGATTCTCCATGAATGATCCTTGAGAATGTACCCTACCCCATATGAAAACCGTGTCCTTAGAATAAGCCAAATGGATGACAATGTCTGGTCTGTCTCCCTCACTTCACTGCAAACTCTCTCCAACATAGAAAGAATGTACTATTCACCCTTCCACTCACTCATAGTCCTTCCCGCTCTTTTCTTTAGTGGAGGAAACCTACCACTTCCTTCATGTTCCATATAGTAATATGGCTCTTCACAAGTATAATGGATAACAGAACCAAATAAAGTATCTTCTGGATCTTCAACTTTTCCATTCTGAATGGGTTCTGGAGCACCACAATCCACAGCTGTGAGAGTAAGAGACGAGATGGGTGATCAGAACAGCCACTCCTTCCCAGGGAGGATGATAGGCCCATTCTAGCCTCATCCCTTCCTTACCCCATCATAAGCACACCCATGATAGATCTCCCCATATTAACCTCTCTGTGTCCATTTCACAATTGGCATCAGCCTCTGAGACCTGCCAATACAGATTTCTCTTGAATGGTACCAGGAGAACCTGGTTCTCAGTGGTTGGCAGAGGTTCCTATAGGAGCCGAGAATATGCTCTCTTGGAATTACCAACTACAAACTCCATAACCCTTTCATAAAAACATGTTTGACTAATTGGCCTATAACTAGACCAAGCTAGTATTCGACAATCCTTACCGACTACCTTCCCTTAAAATTCCAACCCACTTGCTCACAAGTCCAAGAGGAAACCATGGACTTGAACTTTGATATGCTAATTTTTCAATTCCCTTTGGGAGAAGGAAAAAACAACAGCTCCACATTGAAGAAACACATACGTTGACATTCCAGTTTAGAATTACTCCATTTTCCATTGCTTTGACAAGTAGAATAGAAAAATGTTGAGCCAACACTTCCCTGGAAAAATAACAGATGTCAGAGGTAAGTTGATCTTTTAATATCAGAAATCAAATCCAAATTGGAATCTATGAGGAGTCCTCATTGAAGGAGACTTGGAACATCTTAGGAGACTGACCCAAAGCACCCAGGAGTTTAGGCTGAAAGACAGCCTTACCCAGCATGTCAGCTTCCCTTCCCAAGGAAGACTGAAGGCTGAGAAGCCAAACTGGCCAAGAACATCAACAACTCACAAGAAGGACTAAAGGTCCTGAGCTATTCTGTCCATAGCAAAAGTGCTAACAGCTTATCAAACAGAAAATTCAGCAGATGATGGGATGGTTTTGCTATGCTCTGGAGCCAGAGATTTAGGAGAAACCTGAACAGTACTTTACCTCCACAACTTCAAAGCCATCCAGACAGGTTATCTTCACCACATCTTTAAACACATATTTTGCCTTTTCAGGCTCCCAAACAGAATTGGCAGTGACTTCTTTGGGACAAGGGATTGCTGGAAAAGGACAGAAATAAAATTTTACTAAATAGTTGAAGGCTATAGTTCATTATATCATTCCTACACTTTTTTATGGAGGCAAGGTTTTTATGTGCAGCCTAGGCTGGTCTCATATTTTCAGCAATCTCCCTACTTCTGCCACCCAAGGACTGAGATTATAGATATGCATCATCATCCTCAGCCATTTGTACACTTTCTAAAATCCCTTGTTCTCAATTCCAGTGTCCAACATTCTAAAATGTTAGGCATCTAAAATAATATGGCATTATTAATTAACCCATGTTGTTTGCATTCTCAAGTCTAGTTGAAGGACTATTAGGTGTTGAGACATTCCTGGCAAGTATTTTTTTTAATATTTTTATTTGTTTGTGAGGAGAGAAAGAGAAAATGGGCATGCTAGGGCCTCTAGATGCATGTGACAATTTGTGCATCTGGCTTTACATGGATACTGGATAATCAAATTAGGGATGTCAGGCTTTACAAGCAAGGACACTGTGATGGTTAAGTTTTTGCTGTAAATTTGACCTTTTAGCAATCCATAGTAATCTTGAGTGTTGTGTAGAAGATTTCCTTCTAATTTAGGAGAGAAAGGAGGCTGGGGGATTCAGGAATTCATGTTACCTAGAAACAAACATCCCTTCCTGGAAGTGCAGTGCAAGAAGGAAATTCCAGAGACTCAGGAAGTCAACAAGTCTGGGAAAGGGTTGTAAGACCCTGCCCTAAGGCTATGTAAAGGGAAATGAAATCTCTCTCCTCCTACCTGGCTGCTGGTGCTTGCTGTGACTTAGATGTGCATCCATCCTGCTCATCTATCCCTTTGTTGGTATTGGAATGAAGTTTCCTCAGCCTTCGTGCATAAATTAAAGACCAGAGTTTCCTCAGGAAGCCTTTAGGCCTTCAGTGCTAGACTGGGACTGCTGAGGCTACTGGTTCTTTGACTCTTGGGCTTGCAGATTACTGTTATAGGACTGCCAAGAGCTAATCCAATAAACCCCCTTTATACTACAATTCATTCTATCGATTCTGTTCCTCTGAAGATCCCTGACTAATACAGACCCTTTACCACTGGGCCATCTCCTTAGCCCCCTAACAAGTATCGACTGTATTCCTTCTGGAGGAACTGAAGTATCTTGGGACTCTAACAAAGAGCAATCTATACTTATTTTGGTTCTACATTGTCCAAGGACCTTATCATCATCAATTAGAGGCACTAGAGGTTACTCACGATCTCCATGGTAACGAAGCTTCCAGCCCTTTTTTTGCTCTGTTAGGTCAGTTTGAAAGATGATATCGATAGTATTGCTCTTGGTTTCAAGAGTTAGTGGTCCAGGAAATCCATTACCACAGTAAGGACCAAATTGTTGATTTCTTGCAACAAACTGAAAAGAAACAAAATAATGAAATCATAAAAGAAATAATTAAATAGAGGGCATGAAAACAAAGACAATAATAAATATAAAACAAGAAACAGGGGAGGAAGGAAGAAAAGGGAGAGAAAACATATGTTTGCCAGAAAAGCTAGGACTGAGGACACAGGCCTGAAACTTCAGCTTCTTGGGAAACTGAAGAATGAGAATCACAAATTCAAGCCTAGCCTGGGCAATTTAGTGAGACATCTTTATCAAAATAAAAAAGTAAATAAAGGACTGAGGGACTGGGGAGATGGATCAATAATTAAAGATACTTGTTTGCAATGCCTGGAGGTCCCAGTTCAATTCCCCAGTACTCACATAAAGCCAGATGCACAATGAGGCCCACAGTTCAATCCCTAGTACCACAATTAAAGAAAAAAAGAAATTTTTCATGGGGCATGGTGGCTCACACCTATAATTCCAGCACTGTGACACAAAAGGATTGTCACAAGTCTGAAGCTCACCTGGCTGCATAGAGAGAACCAGGCCTGGCTGCATAGAGAGGACCAGGCCTGGCTGCATAGAGAGAACCAGGCCTGGCTGCATAGAGAGGGCCAGGCCAGCCATAGCAAAACCCTGCCTCAGGAGGAGAAGGACAAAGCAAGGAGGAAGAAATATTCTCTCAGACTGGGAATGTAGCTCCACGGCAAGATAAAATCTTGGGCTCATCCTCAGCATCAAAGAGAAGGAAGACCATTTATCTCAGCATTCTCTCTAAGTGAATTAGGGAAGGGGAAGACCTAGTCATCCATAGCGCTGGGGAGTACAGTGCTTACCACACAGCATAAGGACATGAGTGACATGAGTTTGGATTCCTAACACCCATATAAAATCACAGGGTAGTAGTACATGCTTGTAATGTCATCCCTGGGGAGGTGAAGACAGGAGAATCTCTGGGACTTCCTGGAACTGGTGAGCTCCATGTTCAGTAAATAATCCTGCCTCAAAAAATCAGCTGAAGATCGAGAGACCCTGCGAGGTCCAGAATGGTAACCAGCCACCAGATGGTAGTTAGTGTAGTGCTGGAAGGCACTGCATAAACTGCCAGGGGAAGCTGGTCAACGACAGCTGGAGAAAACAAAGAACACTGACATGAAACTCAGTCTGCCACCATGAATACTCTGAACACACTTCCTACTAGGAGAGAACAGCAAACCAAGACAGGAGGAATTGTGCAATGGAGGAGCCAAAGCCTGGGGGAGGCAATCAACAGCTTTTAATTTGGCCAAATATTCCACTCAGTGACGGGTAGCCTTTAACTGGAACTGGGAACTCAGAGAAATACACTGGGAACCAAACTCTTGGGACCCCAAAGAGAAATGCACTATATGAGTGATTTACAAAGAGGCTACTAACAATAGAATCTAGCTAATTCAGAAATGTATATCTCAGTTAACCTATACTGATCTCACTCTCCGATGGAGATTCTGTTTGTATCTTTCAGAAGGCAGCGAGAGAGCTGTGGCTCATCCAACCCTAACAATGAACTGCAGGCCGATAGCTGACATCCTGGCAAGAGATGAGCCACCCCAGACCTACCATGGAGGATCCATATGGAACCCCTCAGAGAATGGTGGGACAAACAAGAGACCCATAACCACAGCCAATCAGTCAACACAGGTTAAGCCAGACAGACACCAACGATTTTCAACACAACCTAAAGCAGAAGTACAGAGACCCCTAAGACCTCAACAATAAATCAGCCTTAATACTCACCCACCATGACTCAGGGAACTGAGCGGAAGAGGGGGTGGAAAGGTGGTAAGAGCCATGGTGGGGGAGAACTCCCAGAGATATTGCCCCCTCAGTAACATCACACCAAGGCGGGTGGAACCGGGTTGACTCCTAGGCTATCCATAATCCCCTACCACATGGACTGATCCAGACTGCCCACAGAGGAGGATATCCAGCTGAGGGACATTGGGGAAATAGGGATAACAACTCATTATTTGTTCATTAAATTTATCTAATTATGGATAATAAAAAATAAACTGGGCGTGGTGGCGCACGCCTTTAACCCCAGCACTCGGGAGGCAGAGGTAGGAGGATTGCCGTGAGTTCAAGACCACCCTGAGACTACATAGTGAATTCCAGGTCAGCATGGACTAGAGCGAGACCCTACCTCAAAAAACAAACAAACAAATAAATAAATAAATAAATAAATAAAAAATCATCTGAGGAAGATGCTCAACATCAACCTCTGGCCTACACACACACACATACACACACATGTACCTACACACATATGAACATGAATACACACACACCAATTTAAAAAATAAGGAATTAGTCATCCACCACGCACAACTAAACTGTCTTGGCAGTTCCCCTCTGAGTCAGCTGGTTCCACATCAAAATCTTCTCTCCGCATAGTGACCACCACTTGGAACCCTTCCTCCAACCGAATCTGGTATTCACACCTTGAGTTCTCCGGGTATGAATTGGGATAATTAGGACTTGCAATCTCCCCAAACAGTGCAGTGAATACATCCCCGCTGCAGTTGACTAAGGAGAAAGAAGAGAAAGGAGGAATCAAATATAAGAACAACCAAAGAAGTTCCTACTGTCTTCTACAATGCCTTCTGTCATAAACTCAGTTTTCCATTCAGATTAACCCAAGCTATGCTCTCCAAGTGGAGCCCTCATGAAGCAATTACGCCAGCAGCGCTCATAAGGGCCACTGCCTGAGGTTTCTATCACTTTACTTATGATGGAATGCCCATGGTTGTAAAAAGCCCTAATCAGTCTCTGCACAGGCAATCTCTCTTCTCCAATTAACCAACTTTTCTCTGGAGCCTTGTCATGGTTTGGATCTGAAATATCTTCCAAAGTTAAAAGGTTTGGTTACCAGCCTGCGACACTTGGAAGTAGGAGATAGTATAATCTCTAGGAAGTAGGACCTAGTGAGAGGAAGTCAGGTTATTGGGGGTGTAGCTTTAAACAGGATATGAGGACCCCTGCTCCTTCCTCTTTCTTTGCTTCCCAGCTCCCATGGGTGAGCAGCTTTGCCCCACCACATGGCTTCCCATCGTGATGTTCTGTGTCATCACGACTCCACACAATGGAGCCAACAGACTGGGGGCTGAAACATATCATATAACAGCAACAGAAAACTGACTAATAACCCTATCTTCTTCCTTTCCTGTGACTCCCAGTCGGTTTCTGGATAACTAAGTGCTATCAGTTGAAGGGCAAGCCTAGTCCAAATTGGAAAGATGGACTAAGCCCTTTCTGGATCTCAATTCATTCCAAATCCCAAGGCGCATGCACCCGTCTTGATGCCAAGCTCACCTCCACAATTCCTCATATCATCGTGAAGGAAGTATTCTGGGGGACAGGAGCAAAAGTAACCACCAATGAAGTTGTTGCAGAAGTGACTGCAAGGGACATCTGCAAAATCTGTGCACTCATTTACATCTACAGAGGAGAGACCCAAAAGGAAGGCTGACATTAAACTATAAGGGTAAGGAAAAGCAGGAAAGGCTGTCACTTAAAGACTCTCAAAACCAGGCATGGTGGCTCACACATGGAATCTCAGTAATTGAGGAGCTGAGGCTGGTGTGTCATGAATTGGAGGCCAGTTTAAAACCCTGTCTAAGAAAAACAACAAAGACTCACAAGGAACTTCCAGATGATATTGTTCTAATTACTTTCCTGAACTATGATTCCAGAGGTGTGGCCTGCCCTTGCACAGCAGCCATAAGGGAGCTCTGACTCTGAGAGACCTCTGACTTCTCTTGCATACAAACATTTCAGTGCCAGCTGGGCAAGATGACATAAGCCTGTAGCCCAAGGACTTGGGAGGCTGAAGCAGGCAGGAGAATCACAAATTTGCAGCCATCTTGGACTACATAGTAAGACCCTAGCTCAAAACAATAAATAAATAAAAATGAAAAACTAGCGTGTCTGTGCCAGGTACAGAAGTGCAAACTAAGCATGATGGTGATGTCTGCTGCAAGAAGCATCAGAATGTCCCCACTTACATAATAGATATGACATTTGTCTTTCTATAAAATGATACTTTGACTTTATGAACAGTCTAACTTCATTTTAACCTGGAGATAGATATAGAATGATCCTGAATTTGAAGATTAGAATGCCATATTTGAATGAATTAGAGTACCATACATTCATTCCTTATATAATTCTTGATAAATTGTTAATTTTAATAGGTTTACTTTATCTGGTTTTGTCTCTTGGTATTGAAGACTGAACCCAGAGACCTTGCACATACTAGACAAGCATTCTACCACCGAGCTATATTCTCAATTCCTCCCTCCCCACCCTTCCTGCTTTTCATTTTCTATAGCCCAAGCTTGCCTCAAATTCTTGATCCTCCTGCCTCCACCTCCTGAGTGCTGGGATTATAAGTATATGCCACCATACTTGACTTCTGAGCCTTTTTTTACTTTTTTAAGTGTGTGTGTCTGTGTGTGTGTGTGTGTCTGTGTGTGTGTGAGAGAGTGTGTGTGTGTGTTCAGTATGTATGTGGGCACATACATAGAGGTCATAGGACAACTTAGGGTATTGGTCCTCAACTTCTACCTTGTTTGAGGCAGGGTCTCTCACATATCATTACATTTGCCAGGCTGGCTGGTTCTTCTGTCTGTACCTCCCATCCCACCACAGGAGCTCTGGTATTACAGATGCCTGTGCTAGTGTGTCCAACTTTATGTGGATTCCAAGGATCCAAACTCACATACTCAAGATGGTCCAGGAAGAATTTTCCCCACTGAACCATGTTCCCAACCCCTCTTTTCATTTTTCAGTTGGAGACACAGTATTTCCAATGTCTGTGCTGGCCTTGAACTCAATCTGTAACCAAAGCAGGCCTTGAACTTACAATATTTCAGCCTCACTTCCCAAGTATATGGAATTATAGGCCTATACCCCCCAATATCTGATCCTTATCTTTAATGGAGATGATAATAACTACCTTGAAGGGATGAGGTAAAGATTAAGTTAACAGAAGTAAAATTTCTAATATGTATTTTTCAATAAATTACTATTTATTATCTGCTATTACCATCACCACCATCACCACAAAGGTATACTCATGTGCTTGAATTTCACACAAGCAATAGATGGAAGGATCCAGGGAAAGTTGATATTTTATAAAAAATTACAAACAAAGCCAGGTGCTATGGCTCACATCTGCAATCCCAGTACTCAGGAAGATGAAGCAGAACTGAGAATCTGAAGCCTGGGCTGCATAGTGAGATCACATCTCAAAAAAAGTTAAAAACAAAATCCTCATCTAATGTGTGGTATTTTTCCTGATCCTAATCTTTCTTTCATTTATTTATTTATTTACTTACTTACCTATTGGAGACAGGGACTCTCACTAAACCTGAGACTCACAGATTCAACTAGCCCCTGGATCTTACTATTTCTGGTTCCAGAGAGCTGGGATTACAGGCATTTTACTCGAGTTCTTGGGATCTGAACTCGGGTCCTCATGCTTGTGTGGCAAGCACTTTACCCACTGAGCCACCTCCCCAATCGTTTGGTTGGATCAGTAAGTCATGTACATAAGGTGAGGCTTACCTACGGCAGCATAATATGCAGCAAACCCAGTAAAACGCTGTTCATTGGAGAAGTCGGACCTAAAGGTCACCTGGAGTTTATTATATGGGACTTGGAATTCTTCCACAATGGGGGATTTGGGACTTTTGCTAGTCCTTTGTCCACAGAGTTTCCCTTCTTCAACACCTCCTGACATTATCTAAAAGAAGAAAGAAAAGGATTTGCAGATGAGAAAAAAAAATGAACAATGGTTTCCTCCCATAGGACTGTTTGATTTTGTTTTATAGTGCTATGAATTGAAGTATGGGCCTTATGCATGCTAGGCAAGATCTCCACCACTGAACCATGCCTCCAGTCCCATAGCACTCCACACTACCTCCTCCACCCTTCTCGTTCTCCTACCCAGCTCCATCTCTCTTCCCAGTGTGCTTGTAATATACCTGCACTGAGTCGTATGCGCAGTTCTCTGATAGCTCTATGTCTAGATGGGTGAAGTAGAGGTGAATGCCAAACCCTTCGGGAACTTCTATGTTCCAGGTCTTCTCTACTTCGTTGGGGTATGCTTGAGGAAAGTGAGGGGACAGGATCTCCCCAAACATGGTAGGCTCAGCAGAAACCCATGCCAACAGAGAAAACATGACAATGCACCTGGGGAAAAGGGGGCACAGTGAGGTGGGGAACCCAGGTACCAACAGCTTCATGCAGAGAATTTGTCACAAGGAGAAGGCAGGAAAATAGATAAAGACACCCAACAGATCATGAGAGAGGCTCAGGTTGCAATAAAGAAAAGGCCAGTTAAACAACAACAACAAAAAAAAAAAAAAAAAAAAAAAAAAAAACTAGGCTTCAGATCCAAGCCTTTTCTTGAGAGCATGAGAAGCTAGCCTGGCAGGCATGTTTATAGTCCTAGCACTCAGGAGACAGAGGCAAGAGGACCATGAGTTCATCAGTATGGGTTACATAGCAACCCTGTCTCAAAAACAGAGAGAGAGAGAGAGAGAGAGAGAGAGAGAGAGAGAGAGAGAGAGAGAGATTGAGAAAGAGAATAACGGAGTTCATGCACATCTCTGTAGACCCCTAATCACTTACCACATCTTTGACAAGTTTTTCATGTCTCGTGGTCCTGGTTCTCTGCGCCTCTGGATTTTGGAGCTAAGAGGGTGGCAGGCTTTGCTGTCTTTTATCAACACAGGTAACTGCTTTGGTACCTGTAGCCCCCTGGGGTTCAGTATCTCCTTTTCAAGAATACCACATAGATTGACATGAATAACATCCATCCTGGGGTGACCTCAACTGATTTTTTAGACTAGAACTAAATCTTATTCTCCTCTCATTGCTTCTCTGAACCATCTAGGGAATTTTTTCCCAGTATTCTTGTGTTCTCCATCAGGCCCCATCAGGTCCTTTCCAGCTCTCACAGAACAGTATCTTCATTTCCACTGGAGTTTTCAGCAACCTCTGCCCATGCTGACTATCTGAATCCCTCCTCATTTATAATGATACCCTGTTTGCCATGCTTATTATCTCAGATGCTTCTTTTGATATACCAGGGGCCAGCTATGAAGGAATGAACTTCTTCCAATAGGGGCAGACAGAGACTTTGAACTCACAGGGGAAGAGCTGCCCCTGCTGACACAGGAGCACGAATAGGGAAAGGGGCAGCCCAAGACAACATAAAAGTTCCTCCATTAATCTTCCAGGGTTTCTTTATTTGTTTTGTTGTTTACTAAAAAAGCAAAGTATCTTCCCACAGTTCCTAGAGAAGTCTTTTTTCCAAATAACTTTTACCCATGAAAACAATGGTAAGTGGTAGGGTAAATTGGGGTGAGTGGGGTCAGCCTATGAGAAATCCTTTCTCTATATTCTGACTTGTTTTAACTGTACTTGTTCCAACCCTCCATCTTTGCCCCAAACCTTTCTCCATGAGGTTCTCTATCTTTCCTTTGTCCTCCACCAAAGTTTTGATTTTCATTTCTAAGGTTTTTACCTTCAAAAGCTGGTGGGAGCAAGTGGGCTGGTCTCCTCTCTCCTGCCTGTGGTCATGTTGTGTGACCCTGCAGCTCCAGAGGGGCGGCCTCTGAAAGAACCTCCTGCCGACCTCCCCTATTCGATCTGCTTAAGATTCCCTGCTGGAGTGTGCATGTCTGAAATTAGCTAATCAAAAACAGAGGGGGTTGGGAGACCATGACATGGGAAAGGGGAACCCAGCCTTGATCTTGGAGCTCCCTCTGCTTTTAAAACAAGAATTGCATCTTTCTTCCAGGCTTGACATTCCTCTGTCCAGAAAGAGTTCCACGGGGAGAAAGGAGGAATGGGGAAATTCATGATTGCTTAATTCTCTTTTTCAGCCAAAGGGTGTGTTTCAGAGCTTTCAGGGAAGTCAGGTGATTTGTAGAAAAAGGAGGGGATTGATAGCCAAGGGAAAGCAAAACTCAGAAAGTCCAGCCCTCTTGCTGTGTGTCAGTTGGGAATGGAAAGCCCTTGTCAGAATCAAGGAAAAGTCATTGTCAGAAGTGGGACTCAGCCTGCCTTCAAGACAAATTTAATGGTTGAATAAGTATTTATCCCTACGTAAGAGCAAATTATTGGAATATGAAAAACTATTGAAACAGAGTTAAGCAGAGTAGTTCCAGGTCTGGGAACACAGAAAGGATTTTAACCTAGCAAGGCTTAGATAGGAAAGGAATGAGAGTGTGCTTACTGCCACCCCTTATTCATGATTTACTGCAGGTGTACTGTAGTAAACTGTAGATGTAGAACTTATGTTCTCCATCAGGCCCCATCAGGCCCTCTGTTGTCACATCCTGTAAACCCATGTTTGTTGTTACATTCTTTAACTCATTTGCCTAAATTTGCATGCTTATTGCACACATCTCTGTAACCAAACTATAAAAACTCCTGTCAACTAGGTCTCAGGGCCAATGCCTTTTTCAGGTGAACCTGAGTGTTTGGCGTGGTAGTGTTAGTATAATAAAACCTTGCTCTCTCTCTAAGCTGGCATGATTATCTCTCATTGGCACGTGGTGCTTCTATTTCACCTAAACCAGTTAGTGTGGGCTGATACATTTTCTTCCCCTTAAAAATACCATCTGAAAGCCAGACATAGTGGCCTATACCTGTAATCCCAACAGGATTGCTGAGAATTTGACACCAGCCTATGCTAAACAGAGTGAGTATCTGACCAGTCAGGGCTACATAGCAAGACTGCCTTTTGCTGAGCATGATGATACATGTCTGTGAGATCAGTACTTGTGAGACAGAAGAGGAGAAAGTTAGTTTATCTAGGCAGGTTTCAGCCAGGGATTGAGGCCTGGAGAGAGCTAGAATATGACAAACACCTGGTATCTCATCCTGACACAAGAATGAAAACTTCTAACTTGGACTAGAAATCTGACTGACACTGATCTACACCGCCCCCGTCTGTCCACAGTCAAATATGCTACGACCCCAGCCCCAGATATGGATGGACTCTATGATCCATCCTCCAGATTTAGTAACAAATCAGATTAGTCCCTGCCTACCTGAATTAAACACTATAAAGGTGGCAGGCTGGCATGCATCTTCCTCTTTTCCTGGCTTCTCCACTTCCTGAGATCCTCTCCCCCTCATTCGGTGTGGCCTGAACTTCCCCCCACATGAGTCTCAGTCCCCAGGGTGAGGAGGGGAAACCTAGCCCTGTCTCTTAATCCTAATCTCTGCTCTATCTGTCTCATGGTCCCTCAATTTACCATGTGTGGATTCCCACTCTGGATCTGCCAATTGGGCGCTCTCACTTTTCCCTAGCCTCCCTCCATGGGAAAGCGTGCAGCCAAAGCCAAGTGTGTTCCTCTCTTTTAAGATCTCAGATTGGCCCCTAGACTTTACCTTCCAAGAGATCCTTAGCTTCAGTCTGGCTTCACTCTCTAAGCCTCAGGTTCCACAAGCCTTCCACGTGGTCCCCAGCTTCATTCTTGCTTCACTCTCTAAGCCTCAGTTTCTCCCTAACTTCCACTTTTCTGAAATATGTTTTCCAAATAAAAATGTTCTAGTCTTCCTTTCCAGGTCCCAATTCTCTTTAAATACACTCCACACATTGTGATTTCTCCCCAAGTAAACTCCATTATTCATAATTTTGTCTTTCTTGAATCTGTCATTATTCTTCATTAAAGATTAGGAACCTAAAACTTAGGGTTCATAAATCTGGGGACCCCCTGAACCCCACATTTTCTATATCACATGGAAGGTAAAGGCAGGAGGACCAGGAGTTCAAGGTCAGCTTTCCCTACATAGCCAGTTTGAAGCCACCCTGGGCTACTTGAGATCCTATCTCAAAAAAAAAAAAAGAATGAAGGAAGAGAAGGAAAAGTAAGGGAAATAGAGATGGAAAGATGGCCTCATGGTTAAGAGTGCTTGCCTCGAGCTGGAACGATGGCACAGAAGTTAAGATGCTTATCTGCAGAGCCTGATGACCCAAGTACCTGATGACCCAGTACCCACATAAAGCCATATGCACGGAGTGATGATGCACCTGGAGTTCATTTGCAGTGGCTGGAGGCCTAGCATACCCATTCTCTCTGTCTGTCTCTACTTTCCCTCTCTCTCTCCTTGCAAATAATTAAATAAGCCTGGTCATAATCATGCATGTCTGTCACCTCAGTTCAAAGAGGGTGGAGCTTGGAGAATTGCTGGTATTCACTGACCGAAAAACAACAGCTCCAGGTTTATTTGTACATATGCCATACTGCACATACTACACACACACATACACACACACATGCAATATGTACACACACAAATAAAAGAAAAGAAAGAAGAAAAGAAAACTCCCATCTTGGTTCTATTTGCCAATCAGATACAACCCAATCACTCAACCATGACCCTTGAGTCAAATGAGGTTTAATATGGAAAATTTTAATAAAATAATGCAGTATGGAACTAACATTCAGTAGTATCTTTTTCTCTACCCCCACTTATAGCCTAGTATAATACTCTATTATCAGGCATTAATATTTCTAAAGCTAAAAACATTGATCCTCACTTCTTTCTGGAATGATAAGATTTTAAAAAAAAAAAACTAGGCCTGGAGAGGAAACAACAAGCTCAAGTCTTAGTGTTACCAGTTTTTGCTCCCAAACTTTTTTGTTCTGGAGTGGTGAAACGAGTAACAAGATAAAACATCAATTAAGTAGTGAAGGAAACTTTTATACACGGCCAAGAATAGAAAAAGAAGGGTTGGGGAGATGGCTTAGCAGTTAAGAGCACTTGCTGTGCAGTCATGAGGACCTGAGTTCAATCCCAGCACTCACATAAAAAGCCATACAAGAGTGGGGCGTGGTGGCACTCACCTTTAATCCCAGCACTCAGGAAGCAGAGGTAAGAGGATCACCATGAATTTGAAGCCACCCTGAGACTACATTGTGAATTCCAGGTCAGCCTGGGCTAGAGCAAGACCCTACCTTGAAAAAACAAAACAAATAAAAATAAATAAAAAATAAATTTCTCTACATAAGTTCCTAGATCCTATTTCTCATGCTTATGACTCTGCTCCAACCTTTTCCTAGATATCCATTTTCCTTAAATAAACCCCACAATTTATTTCTCACTAAACTCAACAATTCATAATTTATCCTTCTCAAGTTCATTTTTTATCAATTCTTTGTTAAAAATAGGATGGGGGACTCAAAATCCTGTATTATTAGCATGACCACAATCCTGGAGCCTTCACTTTCACATCATAAACTGAGCTTCTCATAGTATACATTTCTCTCTGCACTTTGTTCTTTCAAACTCTCACCATAATAATCTATTAAACTCTACTGATAGCTTTGTTAAAACTTCTGTAGTTCAAAGTTCTAAATTCTTCCTCCTGCAGACCAGTGCCAAAAGATTAAAAATCACATGGTCAGGTTTATCACAGCAACTATCCCACTTTTTGGTACCAGTTTTCTGTAACAGTTACCATCTTTTTGCTGGGACAAAATGCATGCCCAGAAGCAGGAAAATTTACATTTTCAATGGGAAGTTTCATGATGGCAGGGAAAGTATGGCAGGAGCATACAACCAGGCATCATATCTCCACAGCAGCAGGGAGGAAGTAGGAGAAAATGAGCTGAGTGTGGCAAGCAGAGCTGGTCTGTAACACTCCAAGGCTCAACCCCAGTGACATACTGCCTTCAGCATAGCACACCTCCCAAAGGCTCCACCAGCTAGGGGTCAAGTATACAATTAAGTCACAAACACAGGAGGCTATAAGGGACATTTGCATTCGGACCTCCACACTCTGAATATAAATAGCCTCTACTCCCCAGTAGAAAGACACAAGACTAGCAGAATAGATTAAAATGCAGGATCTTCCTGTTTGCAGGCAGGCTCCAAAAAACAGACCTCACCAAAAAAGGGGAAAGGATGGAAAATGGTATTTCCAGCAAATGGGGCTAGGAAACAGGCAGGCATCCTTGTTCTAATGTCTGACAAGATAAACTTCAAACCAACATTAGTCAGAAAAGATTTATTAAAAAGTCACTCAGAGCCAGGTGTGGTGGAGTTTGCCTTTAATCCCTATACTCAGGAGGCAGAGGTAGAAGGACTGCTGTGAGTTCAAGGCTAGCCTGGGATTACAGAGTACATTCCAGGTCAGCCTGGAGCAGAGTGTGCCCATACCTCAGACAATTAAAAAAAAATAGTCAGCCATATATGGTGGTTTGTGCCTTTAATCCCAGCACTCAGGAGGTTGAGGTAGGAGGATCACTGTGAGTTCAAGAACAGCCTGAACTTGAGTGAGACCCTGACTCCAAAAAAGTCACTTTATACTGATTAAGAGAACAATCAAACAATATGACATTATAATTATAATAATATGCTGGGCTAGAGTGAGACCCTACCTCAAAAAACCAAAAAAAAATTATAATAATATATTTCCCTAACACAGATGAGTCCAATTTCATTAAACAAACACTGCTATATGTAAAATCATAGATTAATCCCAGCACAGTAGTAGTAGGGGACTTCAATACCCGACTCTCACCAACTGACAGGTCATCCCAGCAAAAAAATAAACAGTGAAGCATCTGGATTAAATGACATCATAGATTAATTGGACCTAACAGACATCTCCAGAACATTCCATCCAAATACTGAACAATACACATTCTTCTCAGTAGCTCATGAATATTTATTTAAAAACATCATATATTAAGATACAAAACAAATCTTAACAAATACAAAAAACTGAAATAATTCCTTGTACTATATCTGACCACAATAGAATAAACTACAAATCAACAGAGAGACTAGAACACACTAATTTATGGAAACTAAACAACACACTATTGAATGAATGAGTCACGGAAAAGATCAAAAAGGAAATCAAAAAATTGCTAGAACCAAATGGTAATGAAAACACAAAACACCAAAATCTATGGCATACAATGAAGGCCATTCTAAGAGGGAAGTTTATAGCTCTAGTGCTCTATATTAAGAAATCAGGAACCAGGCATGGTGGTGCATACCTTCAGTTCCAGCACTCTGGAGGCAGAGGTAGGAGGATCACTGTGAGCTCGAGGCCAGCCTGAGACTACATAATGAATTCCAGGTCAGCCTGGGCTAGAGCAAGGCCCTACCTCGAAAAACCAAAAAAAAAAAAAAAAAAAAAAAAAAAAAAAAAAAAAAAAAAAAAAAAAAAAAAGAAGAAGAAGAAGAAGAAGAAAAGAAAAGAAAATTAAACCTTTATCGAGAAAGGGGAAGAAACCAATACACACACACACACACACAAAATGATACATCAAGCTGAGAGTCCCTCACCCAGGCCCCCTAGTCCCACAATGGAAGGAGCCACTGAAAATATATGGGAGACAACAGAATTATAATCCCAAAATGAGAATACAACAACCTCAGATTATACTGGCAATGATACCCTGACCAAGACATTGTCTGAGCTGGAAACTGTCAAAAAAAAAAAAACATGTAAATAAAATGAAACTCAACAACACAAGCAAAGCCATTAGACTCAACTCAATTGAGAAAAATCAGAGTTACATCAAAAGTGCATTAAGTGAATTGAGGGTAAACAAACTATGTGAGGAGCTCAATAACCAACTAAATTTAATGAGGACATAGCCAAATTCAAGAATGAATTCCAGGAAGCATTAACAAAAACAAAACTAGACTAGAAACTGAAATTCACCAGAGAAATGGAGGCTATGAACAAAATTATAACAGAAAAAAATCAAACAGAGCTTTAAAAAGTCTCTTTGAATTCCTCAATCCCAGAGTTAATAACCTGAAAGACAGATGCTCAGACCTCAAAGACAAGACAGAAGAAATTAATAGGGATTCTAAAACTTCAATAAATTCAAAAAATCATGTGAACAACATATGAGGGATCTGTGGGATACCATAAAGAGACTAAATATCAGGATCATGGGGATTCCAGAGGAAGAAGAAACCCAGGCCAAAGGCATATTCAACAAAATTATTGAAGAAAAGTTTCTTAATCTTTTAAGAGAAACACCAGTCTGGAAATAAGAGGCCCACAGAACTCCAAACAGACGGGATGAAAGAAGGAACTCTCTAAGACATATCTTAGTTAAAATGCTAAACACAGAAAGCAAAGAGAGAGTGCTCAAAGCAGCAAGAGAGAAACAACTCATTATGTACAAAGGCAACCACATCAGACTTACCTAAGACTTCTCACTGGAAATCATGAAGGCCAGAAGAGCCAGAAACAATGCTCTAAAAAGCCTTAAAAAATATGGCTTCCACCTGGCGTGGTGGCACATGCCTTTAATCCCAGCACTTGAGAGACAGAGGTAGGAGAATTGCCATGAGTTCAAGGCCACCCTGAGACTACATAGTGAATTCCAGGTCAGCCTGGACTAGAGCGAGACCCTACACACACACACACACACACACACACACACACACACACACACACACACATATATATATATATATATATATATATATATATATATATATATATGGCTTCCAGCAAAGGCTACTATTCCCAGCAAAGGTTCCATGATAAAAGCCAGCTCTACAATTATATAAACACAAAGCCAAACTTGCAGAAGACACTGCAGGAGATATTCCACACAGAAGAGACTAATAGCCAGACTCAAGAGCCCAATAGAGGGGAGGGGAGGGCACTGGGGAATTGGGGATAACAACTCATCGTTTGCCCACTAAATGTTGTAACTCATTATGGACAATAAAAAAATTTAAAAAAAAAGAGCCCAATAGAGGATCGATACAATAACCAAAATGAATGTGCTCATAATAACATATGAGCATCAACTCCTGTCATGGTTTGATCCAGGTGTCCCCCACAAACAAATGAATGTGTTCTCAGTGATCCATCCTTAGTTGATGGCAGTTCGGGAATTAGAATCTCACTAGAGCTGTGTTGTTGGGGGTGGGCTTATGGGGGTTATAAGCCAGCTTCCCCTTGCCAGAGTTTGGCACACCTTCCTGCCATTGTTTGCAGTGCTGTGGCAGAGGTGATGTCCACCCCTCTGCTCATGCCATAGTTTTCCCTGCCAGGATGGAGTCTCCCCTTGAGTCCGTAAACCAAATAAACCCATTTCTCCCCAAGCCGCTTTTGTTTGGGTTCTTTCTGTGTAGCAACTAGAAATGACTATAACAACTTCCATAAACCCTAGACCAAGGCAGGGCTTAAAGCAAACCTCACAGTTATAACTTTGAATATTAATGGACTTAATTTACCCATTAAAAGATATAGGCTAACAGGGAGGATCAGAAAAAATGGACCCTTCCACCTGCTGCCTTCAAGAAATGCACCTCGCCTCTAAAGACAGAAATCTCCTCAGGGTAAAAGGATGGAACATGATATTCCAAGCAAGTGGAAAAAAGTGGGTGTGGCTACATTAATGTCTGACAAAATAGACTATAAATCAAAATTAATTTAAATGGACAATGAAGGATATTACTTTTTACTCATCAAGGGAATGATCCAGCAGGAGGATATCAGTATCATAAATAATGTATGTACCAAATACAGGTGTACCAACAGTTCACAAAGCAAAACTAATCAAAAACATAACAGAAATAAACTCTAATTCTATCATAGTAGGAGACTTTAATACACCACTATCATCTCTAGACAGATCATCCAAACAGAAGATCACGAGGGAAATAACAAATCTTAACAATACCATAGATCAACTAGACCTAACAAATGTCTACAGAACATTCCATGACAAAACCACAGAATATGCATTCTGAGCAGCCCATGGAACCTTCTCCAAAATAGACCACAAATTAGAACATAAACTATGCCTCAATAAATTCAAGATTATATGGGCCTTATAACCCTACCAACTGACTGCAGACAGAAAGTTGAGATCCTGGCATGAGATGAGCCACCACAGTCATATGGGGGAGGATCCATATGGAACCCCGCAGAGAATGATTGGATGAACAAGGGACCCACAGCCATAGCCATTCAATCAACAAAGGATAAGCCAGTGAGACAGAAACCAACAAATCTCGACACAAAAACCCCTAAGCTCACAACACTAAAGCAGCCTCAATACTCACCCACCACGACTCAGGGAACTGAGCAGAAGAGGGGGCGGAAAGATTGTGAGAGCCGTGGTGGGGGAGAATATCAGAGACTTGGCAACCCTCAGTAACAACACACTTGGGTCATGAGAACCCGGTTGAAGACTGGGCTATCCATGGTCCCCTACCACAAAGACTGATACAGACGGCCCATGGAGGAGGATATCCAGCTGACTGGGGATGGGGAAGGGGGGCAA
>PVHP010029453.1:0-22390 GCA_004024765.1 Zapus hudsonius
GGTGGCTCATCTCTTGCCAGGATGTCAGCCATCGGCCTGCAGCTCATTGGTAGGGTTGGAAGAGCCACATCTCTCTGCCTTCTCTGGGAAGAAGCTGTCCGCTGCTGGCTGGCTTCTCCTCTATTCCTGTGGCCCAGGCTGATGGGCTGGCGTGGGTGGTGTGGACGTGCTGGTGGCGGGTCCCCTGCCCATCTCCTGCGAGCAGCCCCTGGCGGGTCGCGGCCCATGGAGAGCTCTCCTACTTCTCTGCTGCACCTCCCAGCTCTGGGAAACCAGCCCCCTGGGGCGTCAGTGCCAGGAGCCCCGGTCTCTCTTGAGCTCTGCTACAGTTATCTATAGCTTATTTCTGATAAAGGAATGAATTCCACGGTCTCCCTATTACTTTTCCTACCCTGGTTGCTCTAGTGTTCCTCTACCTGCGCCATCTTAACCCAGGAGTCCAAAGTTTTTGATAGATAGTCATTCATAGCATTTCCTTATTATCTTTTCTGTGGGGTTAAATTATGAAAGATTTATTTTAAAAGAGAGCAAAAGTAAGAGAGAGTAGAAATACCACAGAAAAGCTTTCCCAGCTGGAGGGGTCCCGAGCGGGAAAACCCCCTCATGCTCCTTTGAAAATGTCTGTAGGACGGCTGGTGACGGTCCAGTTTTGAATCCTGATTATTGTAGAAATTTGAAGATTTTCTCCTGGGACTTTGTTTCTTTGTTTTGAGGAAGGGTCTCCCTCTAGCTCAGACTGACCTGGAACTCAGTGTAGTCCCAGGCTGGCCTTGGATTCACGGCGATCCTCCTGCCTCTGCCTCCTGAGTGCTGGGATTAAAGGCGTGCACCACCATGCCTGGCTGAATTACTTTTCTTTAAGAAGCCTTGTTTTTTATTTTTGAACATTTTCATTCATTTATTTGCAAGCAGAGAGAGAGAGAGAGAGAGAGAGAGAGAGAGAGAGAGAGAGAGAGAGAGAGAATGGGCGCACCAGGGCCTCCAGGTGCTGCAAAGGAACTCCAGCTGCACGCCCCACTCAGTGCATCTGGCCCTCAGGTCATCAGGCTCTGCAGGCATGCACCCTGATCGCTCAGCAATCTCTCGAGGCCCCCCTATTTCATTTTTGAAATTAGGTGTATAATCTTTGCCAAGGAATCTGTGCTCGATGTTTGAATTGCTTGTTTCTTTTCACTAGAACACATGACCCCAGCATTTCCTGGAACTCTCCTCACTTTCACACGGGCTCAGTGGTCCCTTTGTGGGGGGCTGGGCGTCCCTGAACAAACACCACTTGCTACTATGCTTTTGTGTAAATTCTTCAACTTTATTCTTTTGTCTTGACTATTTCTGGCTTAATCCCATGATACACGTCAGAAACACATTTTCTTTGGTGAAATTGGTGGCTCATTAATCAACATAATGAATGTTTAAGATGCTTCAAACTGAAGAAAGAAATTAAGCTTCAAATCGAAAGGTCACACCAAGTGTGTAGCAGAATGAACCACTGCAGAAGGGAAACAAGCCATAATTAGAACTTAGTGGCGTGTCAAAATAGGAAACCATGGAGGAAATCCTAGCCGTTCCCGACAGAAGAACCCTTCATAAAGAGAGGTTCTGATGAGAATCCCAGCTTTGCGCAGCAAAATTGGAGGAGGGAGGAGAATTACACACAGATCAAGAGATCGACAAAGGCCCCAGAGAAAGCAGCCATGAACTTACAACTCTAACCCGGCCACGGATCCCTCAAAACCGAGACTGAGGTGCGCTTCAACAGATAAACCTTTCCATGGCGTTCCCATGCAGCTGAGAGGGAAAAATAGACAAATCGTCGGATCACATGTTACAGAATTTACAGAAGGAAATTGACACGGGATGATAAATCTAGAGCCCGGTTAGGAGGGTGCACATGATCGCTAAATCTAATTAAGCATGGGTTTAAAAATGTAGACGTCAGGATCGAGCCAAGAATCCAAGCTTCCACGCGGGATGCGAGGAAGAGATGAGAAAATGACAGAGAAATGACATTCTGAATCTTGGTTCCTGGAGGATGAACACGGCAATTGATTTGATAACTTATGAGCGAGTGTGAGTGGAGTCCAACTGTTTATTGAAAAATAAACACTGACAGATATAATTCAAAGCAAAAACTCCCTGAATGGGGGCGGGGCGAGGGGGAGCTCCAGTGTCTTTTAATAGTAAATAAAAGGTCTGTTTTTGGAAGCCTGGGACGAGGAAAGAAATGGGCAGGGGTTGGGTGTGGTAGGGTCCCCAGGGCCTCTAGTGGGTAGTGGGAGTCACTGATGCTTCTGAGCACGGAAGGAGTGATGAGGCCACTACCCAGGGAGACCCAGGCTCAGAGAGAAGGCTTCTGAATTGGACACAAAGATCTCAGAGAGATGTGCACACACTTGTCCTTGCTCAAGTCTTTGCACACCAGCTGGATGGACAAATTCTCCATCCCTTTCTCCGTGGGGAAAGTGACACAGGCAGAACCTCAGTGTTGGCACAAATTCTGGTCGGGTCCACCTGGGGACTGACTGCAGACCCCTGCCCTACCTCACTCCAGACCTTCCTCTCTTGGGTTGGGCCAGTGCAAGAAGCGACTGCTCTTAACAGCATGTGCTGAACACACTGTACTATATTTATTTGGTGACTTCTTAGGACCCTCGGGAATTTCTATTAACCTGGACCTGCAAGCTAACTGATTCAGTTGCCTGGGTCTGACTCCTAGCGGATCTCCCCGGGTGATGGGAGGATTAATGAGGTTCCTGGGTATGTACTTGGACAGAGCCCCCTTCAGCCTCAGAAGTGGCAGGGGTTCCACATAGCCCCTGTATTCTTGCCTACGCAGACTGTCTGGGTTCTTTCCCCAAGGGATGGCTTCATCAAACTAGCTCCCACTGTTCCTGGACAACCCTGACATCCTTCTCACACCCCTGAGGCCCTGGACAGTGTGGGCAGTGGGACAGCTGGTTCCCTTGCAGGGCTCCACACTCACTGGCCATCCTTCCGTTCCCTCTCTGTGCAGCAACCCGGTCCCACTATGCTGGGGCTCCTGAGGTCCATCCCCCTCACCTCACAAGTCCCCCGAACTTTCCACGCTGGTACAGAGCCATTTCCCCTCAACCTGTCCCTTGATGCAATTTACTCTCCCTCTCATTTCCGGGATACGTAGATGATTTATTTAATCATCTGATTGAATCTTGATTAAGTTATAGGAGGCCAAGTCTGGCTCACCACGCCCCTGATTGGTTGCCTTGCCAGAGATCCCGCCCCTCCCACCTGTCTAGCTGCTATAAAAGAGCACCCAGCAGGCACAGGCACCTTAGCTCCTCAGGGTGCCTCAGAGTGGCCAGGGGCATCTACTCCTCCTTGCTGCATCACCCAGTCCCTGGAGGAAAGGGTTGGCCTGGGCTGCACCCTCGTCTTCTTGGATATTTCAGCTGCTGCTGAAACTTTGCCAACATCTGGTGTCCAGGTAGGGACAGCTCCTGGCTGATGGCAAGGGCAGAGGGGGTCCAGACCGCCTTGGAGAGGCAGGATCCCTTTGACTGAAAGATGAAGCTGCTGGCTTAAAGGCGTGTTTTTCACCTGGGAGCTCCTGGAACACCATGACTTCCCCGACTCCTTGATACCATAATAGGATTATTAGTATTTTGTTATTTTGGAACTGGGGATCAAACCCAGACCTCCTGCAGATGAGGCACGCACGGCATTCTACCGCTGAGCTGTCTCTAGCCCCAGCTCAGGGGTTTTGTTAATCTTTTATTTCTGGCTTGGCCATCAGATTCTCCTTGAAATGGGAGAAAACGAGACCATTTTCTTGCGAGTTGCACAGAGGGAGACCATGAAAGACCAATGCAAAGAGGGTTTCTTTTCACACTACTGGGAATAAAGCCAGGGCTTCCTACATGCTAGGTAACTCCTCTACCCACCCAGCCACATGCTAAGCTGCCTTTGAGAAAAGCTTTTTCTATTTTAGATTAGGGTCTCACTAAGTTCACCAGGCTGTCTTTGAACTTGCTCTGTAGTCCAAGAAGGCCTTGAAATTGTGATCTTCCTGCCCCATCAGGCCAGCTTCAGAGTTTGTTTAGATGTTCAAGAAATGTGTCATGTAGCTGCCTGGCCCATGAGGTTTCTACCCACAATGCACCTCTCCCTTCCTCCTGAGAGCTTTGGACCTGGTTGGTTCTTCCTCTCTCCAGGCCTTTGCTGGTTATCTTGTCTACCTGCCCTCCCGTCTCCCCACCCCACAGGCACCAGAAAGTCCTGTGAAGCCACCATGAGCAAGGAGGGCAGCTTGTAAGGGGACACTCCTGGTATCCAGCCTTTGAGGCCAGTTCTCATCCTGGGTGAGCAGAGGGGCATCCCAAGAGCTGCTGGAGCACAGGGGTGTCTACCCTGCAGGGTGGATCTCGGAGGAGGCACCATGCATGGCTCCCACTGTTGCTGCAGCCCCATATGTGCCCGAAGGCTTCCACACTGACCAGGCCCGGCAGCCCCTCTCCTGTTGACCACTCCTGCCTGAGGGCTCCACCACAAGTGTGCCCAGACCCTGGGCTCCTTTGCTGCAGCACCATCTTGTGTACTCAGAGTGGTCAAGGGCTGCCCCTAGCTTTGATCCCAGGGTGGGAAGCAGTACCCCACGTCCATAATCACCGGCGCATTTTCTTGTCTCAGGGGCCCCCACTCCCCTACTCAGTCCCTCCCACTGCTGCCAGGTCGGGCAGGGTCTCAAAGAGTGCTCTCAGCATGGTGGAGATCCATGGGCAGCTCAGTGGGAAGAGAGCACATGGAGGCGGCCTGGGCTGGCCCTTGCCAGATGAGCTAGAAGGGCAGGAGGGTGTCTTCTGGATTGCGATGGATCAGGTAGGTGCCAGGGGCCAGGGAGGGTCAGGGATGGTGGGAAGAGAGCGAGCTTCATCACTCAAGGAGGGTGTTGTTTTGAGTTATATTTTGAGACAGGGTCTCACTCGGTAGCCCTGGTCATTGGTAGTGATTCTCCTGCCTCGGTTTCCCAAGTGCTGGGATTACATGTGTGCACCAGTACATCTAGCCTCCTATGGAGTTTTAAACAAGAGAAAACAAAGTTAGACTGGAGAGAGCTTGGAAAGTGGGAGGGAGGACGGGGCTCCTGTGGAGAATGAATACCCTGATGTCACTTAGCTACGGCCACCCATATGGGTCATCAGAAGATCGGCGTGCGGTCCCGGGCGGTCCTGGGATGAGGAAAATCAGAGCAAGAGGTGGGCAGTGAGCGGGCCAGGTGCAAGACGCTGTGAGATGCATCCAGGAGCACCTGGAAATGCACCAGATGGAGCAGGAGTGCTGGGAGGCAGCGGGCCAGTCCACCGAGGGCGGGCAGAGGCAGAGCACGTGCGGCCACGCAGCGCTGGCTCCACCTGAGGAAAGGACCTTCTTGCAGGATGGCCTCCCTGGGGAGCCATGCTTCTGTGTTGGCAGTGGGGACGCTCCTCCCCAGGGGACATCTAGAAACACAGAGACTCTTCTGATTGGTCTTTGGAGCATACTGCTGACTCCTAAGAGGAAAGGACCAGAAGCTCAGTGACCTCCAGAGAGCCAGTCGTCCCTCCCCAGGGAGAGCAGCACTTGATGTCTGCCCTTGAGGTGTCCGTGGGGGGGACGACACACACGGTGGAGCTATGGAGGCCTGTGAGTGAGATAAACACGATGTTTGCATGGCTTTAATGTATGTGCATGCTAGTGAAAGTGACCTCTAGTTGCACTTGTATTTTTTTTTTTTGTATGGAAACAAAACTGATTATATTTCTCAAATCCAAACTTACCTAAGGGATAGGGGCACCTGATGACATGTTTTCTAGGATACCGCACTCACATATTGGCATAGGAAAATGCATTTTTTTATTTCTTTTATTTGGGGGGGGGACATCACCTCTGCCACAGCACTGAGGCAGAGAGAGAGAGAGAGAGAGCGTATCAGGGCCACACCTTGTGGGTCTGGCTTATGTGGGTCCTGGGGAATTGAACCCGGGGCCTTAGGCACTAGAGGCAAGTGCCTTAAACGCTGAGCCAACTCTCCAGCCCCAGGAAAATGCATTTTTGATTTTGTTTTGTTTTTGCCTCCTGTCGCCCAGGCTTCCCTCCCTGCCTAGGATGACCTTGAACTTCAGATCCTCCTGCTTCATTTGAGGACCAGCGCTGATTGCAGGCTTATGTGGTGCTGGGGACAGACCCGGGGCTTCCTGCATACCAGACTCGTGCTTCACTGAGAGTTCCATCCCCAGCCCTCTGTATGACCAGAGGGCATTGGCCTGTTAGAATGCCGGCCATAATTCGTGACTCTTCTTCAAAGTTAGAGTCAGTAAAGGTTCACAGGAAGTTGTCAAGACAGCAGAGAGAGGTCCCATTTCCTTCCCAGGGACGTCTTGCCTTGCTCGAGGAGCTCCAGTTGGCACAGCAGGTGATGGCTTCTGTCACTTCATGGCCTTTCCGGAGTCCCTCTCTTCAAGCCAGGACCCATCTTCCCAGCCTCTCATCTGTCCTCCATCTTGACAGTTTTGTCATTTGAGGAGGACGAAGGGACCTCAGAGCTCACAAACTCTGTGTGGGCTGTTTACAGTCAGGAACAGTGAGTGAGACTTGACTCAGCTTTCTTCTTCCAACCCTGGGGAAGGAGCCTCGGCCACCCACTGCTGCTGTCTGTATTTTGTTTTTTGAGGTAGGGTCTCGCTCTAGCCCAGGCTGACCTGGAATTCACTATGTCGTCTCAGGGTGGCCTTGAACTCACGGTGATCCTCCTACCTCTGCCTCCCCAGTGCTGGGATTAAAGGCGTGCACCACCACGCCCAGCTTGCTGTTTGATTTTTAAAATCTTTTGTTGCTTGTTTTCTCCCCCCCACACACACACCGTTTTCATTTGTCTGCATCCTCGAGTTTCTAGAATTCCATTTGATTTAGCTGCATCATTTTGAGTAGTTTTTTGCATAGATTAATTCAATATTTTTATTTGCAGAGAGAGAATGGGTACACCAGAATCTCTGCCTGCTGCAGACAAACTCCAGATGCATGTATCACTGTGCATCTGGCTTTACATGGGTGCCCGGGGAATCAAATCCATGTCCTTAGGCTTTGCAGACCAGCACCTTAACCACTGAGCCATCTATCCAGCCCTGCATTAAGTTTTTTTTCCTAAATGGTCACTCTGAATCTTTTGTTCTATGTAGATACAGACTGACTGGTGCCAACATTTGACCAGTTTAAGGACATTTAGAAACCTAACTCTCCACAGTTTGAAATACAATTTTTTTAAATACTTTCTCCACCTACACGAGGAATGGTATACTTTTCAACTGTCAACCGCCATGTAGGAAACTCAAGAGAAGTGTTATTATGGCCATTTTGGGGTTTTTTTATTGCTTTTTTTCCCCTTGAGGGGCATGCCCGGCTTAAGCTGTCATATTGCTTCTTCCTTCTCCATGGCTCATGTGGCCAGTCTTTGAGGGTCGATGCTGCCAGGATGCCCTGCGCCATCTATCTGAGATTGTCTTGGTTTCTCTTTTCTTGCAGAAATTGACCACCAAGGCTCCCACAGCTCAGATGAGAAACCCGAAGCGCCTTTCCCTTCCACTGCTTCTTGTTGCTTTCACGGTCTCCTTTGTCATTAGTTTGGAGAGGGTCTTGGGTAAGTTTGAGAAACTTCCAGTCATTATTTCCTGGACTTTTCAGCCCCCTCTCTCTCTTCTCTTCCCTCCAGAATCTAAACCTCCAGATCTGAAGGCTCTGTTTATTCTATTCCCGAGTCGCATGGCTTGGGTGATTTCTAGTGTTCTGTTTTCAGGTCCATTAAGTCTTTGTTTTCTTCACTTGGCTATTGAGTCTAAGCATCGAATTTTAAATTTCTGACACTATATTTTTCTTTTAAAAATATTTTGTTTAGCCGGGTGTGGTGGTGCACGCCTTTAATCCCAGCACTCGGGAGGCAGAAGTAGGAGGATCGCTGTGAGTTTGAGGCCACCCTGAGACTACATAGTGAATTCCAGGTCAGCCTGGGCTAGAGCGAGACCCTACCTCGAAAAAACAAAATATTTTATTTCCAAGCAAAGAGAGAGAGAGAGAGAGAGAGAGAGAGAGAGAGAGAGAGAGAGAGAGAGAGAGAGAGAATGGGCAGGCCAGGGCATAGTGCAAATGAACTCGACACATGTGCTACTTTGTGCATTGAACCCAGGCTTTGCAAGCAAGTGTCTTTAACCACTGAGCCATCTCTCAGCCCTGACACTGTATTTTTCAATACTGAAATTTCTATTTGACTCTTTTTTTTGGATTTTTCTTTGCTAAGATTTTTCTTTTTTTTTAAAAAAATTTATTTATTTATTTATTTTTCAAGCAGAGAGATACAGAGAGAGAGAGAGACAGAGACAGAGACAGAGACAGAGACAGACAGAGAGAACACCAGGGCCACCACCTTGTGGGTCTGGCTTATATGGGTCCTGGGGAATTGAACCCAGGGCCTTAGGCACTAGAGGCAAGTGCCTTATCCGCTGAGCCATCTCTCCAGCCCAGATTTTTCTATTTTGTTGTTTGATTCGTGTATGTTCTTCATTGCTTATTGAAGTATCATTCATGGAATTTATTTACTTATTATTTGGTGCTACAGATGAAATCCAGGGTCTCACACATGCTAAGCAACCTTTCTGTTCCATCCCAGAGGACCCTCGGCCACCCTACCCCAAGCCTTAGGGGGCTGATTTAAAGGGTGTCATCATGCTGACATCACTCGGCTTAGCATTGGGCTCTATTGGCTCTTTTTTTTTTTAAGTTGACATATTTTAGGTTATCTATATAGTGGTGGCCTGTGTTTGCTTGTATCAGACTATGAGACTCTGGGCATATTTAAACCTGTTTTTGCTGACCTCCTCTGGCTGTGGGGGTCATAGGGAAGGGGCAGCCAACGCTGGGTAGGGATGGAAGTTGGTGCTGGCACTCGGCCTCTTTGGCCTCCTGGATGGCAGAGTCCCTCTTCAGAGACCTGCTCAAGCTGGTTCTCGCCTGCTGCCTGTGTGGCTTCTCCTTTAGGGTGGTCAAGTTCCAGCTAGGGCAGGGGCAGGGAAGGGGGATGTTGGGGTGAAAATTCAGTGTTTCCACATGGTCTCAAGCAATACTGTGTGGTTAGACCTTGTCACAGCAGGCAAAAAAAGAGAACCACCTAGCTTCCCACTTGGACTTCTTTCTCCCACACCCCCAGTGGTTCCTTAGAGTTGGGCAAAGGAGGAAGTCTGGGCTCCCTAGTCGGCCTCAGCCTGCCTGAAGCTGTGGGTTCCCCGTGACATTTGGTTTTGGTTGGTGTCGTCATATTTTCTGCTTTGCTTGGGCACTGTTTTCTTGGTCCTTTGGGCTGAGATAAGAGGCTTTTAAAATCTTCTTTCACTTATTTATTTGCCTATCTCATTGGCATTTCTGGGTCACTGGCTTTCCCAGAGCCCATTGCAGGGTATTCTCCGGGAACTCACCACCCTGTCTCATAGGTCCCTTAACTGGGCCACCTTTGTCTTTTGGGCTTGTGCCCATCCCATCAGGATGTCCAGTTTCTGGCTGTACTTAGCAGGAAGAAATAGGAGAAATACTTCTCCACCATGTCCTGAGCCAGAAGTCTCACAACTTTAAACATTTGGTGTGATCGAAGAAACTTCAGACCCACAGAATTTGGACCAAGAAGCCCGTTCAGGTGGCCGTGGGAGATAGGAGTGACCATGGGGACTTTGTTGGGGACAGATGACATCTGGGTGGCACTTGGGGAAATGAGGTCCTGACCACTCAGGGGGCCACATCCCGGGTAGACAAAAGCCCCTGCCTTCTTGCCACAGCTGAACCAGGTGGCCCTCCAGGATGGGCAGGAAGGAGAGAACGATTCCTTCTCTGTTGTGCATCCTGTCGAGTGACCCAAGCATGGACGCAGGAGCTCTAATGAGACTTTCTCCCGACCTGTGACATCGGTGAGAAGCCTCAGGACTGGGAACCTTCCTGATGGTCATGCGTGGACAGATCTGTCTGGCTGTCGTTGGCAGCCCTATCGCCTGCATACTTACCCACTTCTGCTCTTCCCACCCTTCCTTTTGCTCTTCTGAGCACCAGAGGAGGCACCCCGGGGAGTGAGCACCTTCCCCTGCAGGGCAGGAAACCTCGCACTACCCAGGTTACGCTTCCTCGCAGGGAGCCAAGCCTTCTTCCTGGAGAACCTTTGAAGTTTCTTTCTGTTCAAGGGTATGAATCTCACTGTGTGTTGAGAGAGTGGGTGTCTGCCTTTTCTATTCTTTGCAGTATTTTTCCATCTTTAAAGTGGCTTTAATTTTGGAAAATGTAGGTCACTGTGTGTTCAAATATTTCATTTCCTCGAATTTTCCTTCTTGCTCCAGGAGGTGGGTGCCCTGGTCTCCCGCACCCCTTAACAAGCGTCCTTCCCTCCTGCCTTCTAAAGCCGCATCTCAGCCTCATCTTCCGGCTCATTAGTTCTGGTTTTCCTGCTGTTCGGGCTTCATGGTTTCCATAGCCGGATTCCCCGCACCTCCTAGATGGGATTTCTCCCGTGCTGGCAGGGACCCAGAGCAAGCTTGCTCTCTACCCCTGAGCCACAGCCCACCCCAGGGCGAGGACATGGATGGGGTCCTTCAAGAGACCCCAGGCGGAGGGCCAGGTGGAAAAACAAGACCAACCCTCTGTTTCCATGGAAACCCAAAGCCAGTTGAGCCCTGGCTGCAGCAACTTAGACCAGAGGTGTCCTTTACCTCCCACCCGTTTCTCCACTGCCTGAGTCCTCTGTCCCTTCTCTGAGACCCTGTTCACGGGGATGCTCTCCTGACAAAGCTTTCATTCGAAAGACACTCACCCGCTGCCTGTCAGGGACCCCATCTTCTCTCTCTCATCTATCGGGTGGTGTCTTTAGACTGCTGCTTCTGCCACGGGACAGCGATACCTTCTTGTCCCCTGTGGATGCCACCACGATTCTCCTGTTCTCCTCACGTGGCCCACAAGTGGCACGCTGGGTCCCAGCCCAGAGTCCTTCTACTTCCTATATAAACTAGCTCCTCCCAAGATCCCTTGCAGGTATCCAACTACTTGTTAGAGTCCCTCTGTGCCAGTCAGCCGGGCATGCAATCACCTGAATGGCATCGCCTGTGCCCAGCGAAGAGGGCACTGACTCCCTCCAGGAGTCCCTTCCTACAGAAGGAAACAGCACAAGTTTGGCAGAAACTTGCCCAGAGTTTACCCAGCAAGGCAGGACCTGGAGCCAGCTCGGCGCCTGTCCGGATCCCACTTATCACCTAAGCTTCTATAAGAAGAGCCAGTTTCCCACAAGAGACCTGCCAGGTCCCTCTGAGGTGAGACAGCACCACGTGGACGTTGGACCACACTGGCAAGGATGCATTCTCTGCTCCAGTGAGTCTGGGTCATGTCTGCTCCTCGGTGGAGGGCTCTGCCCTGGGGCCTGAGAGGCTTGAGGACTGAGGCAGCATGTCAAGGGCATCTGGCCATGGCTGTTCCTACTCAGTAGCTAAGCTTGCTGACCTCCCTGGCTACCATTTCTTTCTTTCTTTCTTTCTTTCTTTCTTTCTTTCTTTCTTTCTTTCTTTCTTTCTTTCTTTCTTTCTTTCTTTCTTTCTCTTTCTTTCTTTCTTTCTTTCCTTTCTTTCTTTCTTTCTTTCCTTTCTTCCTTCCTTCCTTCTTTCTTTTCTTTTCTTTCTTCTTTCTTTCTTTCTTTCTTTCTTTCTTTCTTTCTTTCTTTCTTTCTTTCTTTCTTTCTTTCTTTCTTTCTTTCTTTCTTTCTTTCTTTCTTTCTTTCTTTCTTTCTTTCTTTCAGGTAGGGTCTTACTCTAGCCCAGGCTGACCTGGAATTCACTGTGTAGTAGTCCCACCTTGAACTCATGGTGATCCTCCTACCTCTGCCTCCCGAGTGCTGGGATTAAAGGCATGCACCACCACGCCCGGCTTCTGGCTACCATTTCATGGTGGCTTCTGAGGACTAGAGACTTCCATCCAGTGCCTGACATCAGAGCTCTCAAAATCCCCACCCAGTGGCCCTGGGGAAGTGGGAGCAGTCTTCTGCCCACCCTGCAGACAGACTCGGCCTCACCATGCCAGGTGGCACAGCTCTCAGCCGCTGGTGGGCCAGGGCAGCACCTCCGGTTCAGAGCTTGGGACACAGCTGCCCCCGGCCACCATGTACCTGTCCAGGCTGAGGGATTGATTCCACAAAGCCTCCTGACAGGTGCGCTTCTCCCCGTCCTGCCAAGCGCTACCACGTGAGGACAACCGATGGGCAGGTGGAGCTGCTGGCTGCATCCCCGGGCAGTCACAGCTCCTCAAGCTCTGATTGGCTCCTGCTCTTGATGAAGACCATGCGTCCTCATGCTGGCCAGCGACAGGGTTTCCACTGCACTGAGTGTCTAGTTCCCTGCCGTCCCCTTCAGCCAAGTGACCTCATAGCCTTCCTGTCCTGGAGTCCAGTTCAGCTCTCCCGGCAGGCAGTCTGGTCCTACCAGCTAAGAGGTTCTTGGCAAAGAACAGCTGGGGAAAGGTTTGTAGCCAGAGCGGCCATGAGCTCCCTCCTGGCCTCATCCCAGGGTATCTGAGAGCAAATTACGGAGAAGCTTTGTGGTGGTTTGGCCCAGGTGTCCCCCATCAACCAATGTGTTCTGACTGCTTGACCCCCAGCTGATGGCAATTTTGGAATTGGAACCTTGCTGTTGGTGTGTTCCTGGGGGCGGGCTTATGGGGGTTCTAGCCAGCTTCCCCTTGCCAGGGTTTGGCACACTCTCCTGCTGCTGGTGTCCCCCTGATGTTGGCCAGGAGGTGATGTCCAGCCTCTGCTCATGCCATCATTTTCCCTGCCATCATGGAGCTTCCTGTCAAGTCTGTAAGCCAAAATAAACCCATTTCTCCACAAGCTGCTTCTGGTTGAGTTGTTTGAGCCTGTGAGGAGAAAGCTGACTGCAGCAAGTGAGAAGCAGGGCAGCGAGGCCTTCTCAGCGGGACAGCTGTCTGCAAGGCTCTGGGCCTCCACGCAGGGCTCGCTCGGGCTGCCTCTGGTGTTCCAGCGAACCTCTGCCAGCTGATCAGTCCATCACCTCCTTCCCACCAAGGATGGACAGAGGACACTTCGGGATGGAAGGGACCTGGTGGAACCACCCCCACACTTGCCTAGCAGTGATCTCCCAGTGCGCACCCTCGAGGCCTGCTCACTAGCCGAGCAAACCTCCCATCCCTCTGCAAACTCCCGCTCCCCACACAGCTCTGGGCTTACAGATGGGTGAAGGGCAAGGGGCTGCTTTGCAGTGTGGCTTTTCTTGGGGACCAGAGCCTGCCTCCTTAAGTAGGCCAGCCAGTGTCCCCGGGCTGCAGCAAGCAGCAGATCACGGGCGCACAATGTCACTGCTGAAGTGTCAGAGACCGCCCGCCCGTTGCTGGCATGCCTGGCCTCCGGAGCAGGGGGAGGGAGGGCTGGAGTCATGGCTCGCTGCTCCTAACCCTCCACCTGAGGCCTGGCTCCCAGAAGAGGACCTAGACCTGCTCCAGCCTGGCTCCTCTACCTGGCCGTCTAGCTCAGACTGCCACAGGAGCCACAAAAAGGGCAATGTTGGTCCCCACATCAGGTTCCCACCCCTCATCCCTGCCTACCCAGCAGCAGCCAAAAACCCCAAGTCTGGCTTCTACAGGTGAACTCCTACAGTGCTGTCTCACCTCAGAGGGGCCAGGGTGCTCCACACCCAACCCTCACCTCCTACCGTCTGCTTGTGCCCCTTGAGTGGAGCTCAAGGTCATTCAGGCCACGCCTGCCCCACGGGCCTCAGGTGAGGGAAAAGACACCCTAGAAGCAGGTAACACTAGTGTGTGAGGCGAGGACCAGGAGATGGGCTTAGCAAGTTTTGGGGTGAGGGCTTCCCAGGGTGACAATGAAGCTCACCCTGGAAGGTGAGCAGACGTCAGATGGCCAGGCTAATTCTGTGCCTCAGGTCCGCCATCTGTAAAGAGGGCGATACCCACCTTGAGGAAGTGTCATACGGATTTGGTGGCTCCTGCAGCCCTGTCACACATGAGAAATTCACTAACAGTGAAGGCAGTTGGAGAAAGGCATTCTGAGGAACTAGGGGCCTAGGAGAAGGGAAGGAGGCAGAGGCTGCAGAGCTGAGCCAGGCAGTGCAGGTCAGTGGGCAGGAGCATGGTGTCTCAGCCTGATGGCTGAGGCGAAATCTGGCTCATTCCCTCCCAGAGCAGCGGTGGCCTTAAGCAACTTGGGCCCCAGTTTCTATCTGGAGATCAGGAGTGCCCATGCTACCGTGATCAGTGTGAGTGATGCCTACCAGTCTGGAGGCTGAGCTCATGGGCACCATGGGCTTAAGCAGGGAAGCCATAAAGAGAAATGCCTCCCATTGGGCCTCCTAAGGAGAGAACAGGGCAGCTCCTGCTGTTGGAAGCCAGCCAGAGCTCACAGTTGGTGGTGCTGGCCTTTCACTAGGCAAGAACAATCTCACAGAAAGCCAAGGTCATGGTGAGACCCTAAGAAAGACACAAAGCAAGGCCTCTTCATAAATGCGTCAGCCAGATAAGCAAGGCTCTGCTCTTGGTTAAGTGAGTGATGGCCGGGCCATTACTAATACCCCGACCAGGTCAACGAGGATCCGACGTAGCAGACTCCTGGCTGGGTGTGAGGTGCCCTGGAGACCGGCTGTGTGCACAGGGTGGACCAGGGTGAAAGGCAGGGGAGGGGATGGACCGGTAAGCAGTGCTCAGCTGTGGCCCATGCTGTGGAGGCCCTGAGCTTGGTCTGGTCCAGCGCTACTATGTGGGCCTCTTGCTCTGATCCTAAAGGCCTGGCTGGGGAAGCCGTCTCACCAGGAGCTCCTCAGCCCTGATGAATTCAGGTGATAAATCCACTACCTGCCACCCTCTGAGGCAAATCTCAAGTGTGTACAGCTTTAGAGTCAAGAGAAATAGAGAGAGAGGGGGAACTACATACTCACTTTCTTTCTCGTTTCTTTCCTTTCTTTCTCTCTTTCCTTCTTTCATCCTCTCTGTTTTGAGATAGGGTTTCATGTATCCCAAGCCGGCTTCAACCTTGCTCTGTAGCCAAGGAGGATCTTGAACTTCTGCTCTTCCTACCTCCAATTCCAGAGCGCTAAGATCAGAGTGCACCACCAAATCTGGTTTCTGTGCTGCTGGGATCAAACCCAGGGCTTTGTGAAAGCAAATTCACAAAATCCCCAGCCCAACAACATGCTCAATTTACATTCGAAAATAGTAATGAAACAAATCTGTGGAAGGAAATAAAACAAAATGGAATGATACAAAGAAAGGCAAAAGTCCATGACCATGGAATAGAAAATAGTACAAACGAGTAAAAATAAAAATTTTGGAAGGCAGGGCTGGAGAGATGGCTCAGTGGGTAAGGCACTTGCCTCAAGTGCCTAAGGCCCCAGGTTCAATTCCCCAGTAGCCACATAATCCAGACCCACAGGGTGGTGGCCCTGGTGTTCTCCCCCCCCCTCTCTCTGCTAGAAAATAAATAAAATATTAAAAAATAAGGCCAGGCGTGGTGGCTCACGCCTTTAATCCCAGCACTCGGGAGGCAGAGGTAGAAGGATCACCGTGAGTTCAAGGCCACCCTGAGACTACATAGTGAATTCCAGGTCAGTCTGGGCTAGAGTGAGACCCTACCTTGAAAAACCAAAATATATATATTGGAAGACAAATGTGACACATAAGAGTGACAGAGAACTTGCCTAGCATGCTCTTCACACTGGGTTCTAGCCCCAGTGAGAGAGAGAGAGAGAGAGAGAGAGAGAGAGAGAGAGAGAGAGAGAGAGAGGGAGGGAGGGAGGGTATGACATTTATGTACTACTAATACTCACATAAATCCAGAGCCATGGTTTCCAGTGATCCTAAAATGGCCCAGCCTCCTTGGCAGAGCGCTTGCCTGGCGTCGAGCCTTGGGTTGGATCTCCAACACCAACATCCCAGGAAGCTGGGCCCGGTGGTGCAGGGCACTCGAGGTGGAGGCAGGGGGATCAGAAGCTCAATGTTATCCTTGGCTAAAGAGAAATAAACTAGACTTTTTTCCCAAAAAGAAGAAAGATGTCAGCACTCAGGAGGCGGAGGTAGGAGGGTTGCCATGAGTTCAAGGCTAGCATCGGCTACACAGTGAGCTCCATGTCAGCCTGGACTAGAGGAAGACCTTGCAAAAACAACACAAAACACAGAAACAGAAAACAAGCCAACGGGGGAAAAAAAGGAAGAAAATGAAATTTATCTATTTCCTCTTTAAAACGTTTCTTGAGGCCATTAATACCTTGAAATCAAAATGGGAAAGGTCAGAATAAGAAAACATTTCTAATTGACGTATCACATATTTTAAATGACACCACACACCCAGTGAAAAAATATATTACAAAAAAATTCTTTATGATTTTATTCAATTCATCCAGGCAAGGGGGAAATCAGTATAATACTGCATTACTAGATTTATTTAATGTAAAATGATATTTAGTAGATACCCAAAAAAGGACTGATATATTTTAACATATTTTCAACTTGTAGAGCTTTCAGAAAAACAGGAACACAAGAAATAAGGCTGAACTTAATACATGTGTTCACTCCACACATCTCCCCAACCAGCACAGAGATCAAACAGCTGAAAATTCTAGTTAAGGACCTGAAAGACTTGAACCACACGCTTGACGGCGTGGCTGCACGTGGAGCCCTGTGACGGACACACGTGCCTGAGGATAAATTTACAAAGGTTCCTGGACTCATGGCATCCACTCATGCAAAGGGTTGGCTTCTTGTGCCTCACCCTCAAGCAATGGGAGCAAGTGACAGCGGACAATTTGAAGTGATCACAGTGGACATGCTGGTGTCACCCGCTGCCACCTGGAAGCCATCCATGGTGATAGAAATCCCTGTTCTGACTTGGAATCCCAGCAGGAAAAAGAAAATGGAACGATGTGTTAAGGAAAGTCTGTTGACCTCCCAAAGCTGAAGAAGACTCCAGCGAGTGAGTGAGTTACATGCAGCACCTGTCTTCCTTTGTCAGGCTTCTGTCACCTGACAACCTCTAGTTCTACCCATGTTGCTGAAATGACAGGATTTTATTTGGACAGGATCTCACTCCAGAGCCTAAGCTGGCCTCGATCGCAATCCTCCTGCCTCAGGCTCCCTAGTGCTGGGAATGCAGTGTGCACCGCAGCTCCAGCGCGGGATCTCACTGATGCCCACTCTGCTGTGTGTGCACGTCTCTTTCCTTACCCACTTATCATCGGTGGACTCACTGTTGGTTCTGTGTCTTGGCTGTTGGTGAGTATCTCCCTGACGACATGGTCTCGTGCCGGTGGAGGCTGGATGGCATGGTGGTCGGGTCATAGTTGTTAAAGGAACCTCTCTGGTGGCTGTGCTAACCACACCCCATGAATGGCACATAGGAGGTCCCCTTTTTTTATTGTTCATAATGAGTTACACTGTTTAGTGGGCCAACAATGAGCTGCTATCCCCAATTCCTCATTGCCCCCCCTCCCCATCCCCAGTCAGCTGGATATCCTCCTCCGTGGACCGTCTGGCTCAGTCTTTGTGGTAGGGGACCATGGAGAGCCTAGTATTCAGCTGGGTTCTCCTGACCCAAGTGTGTTAGCATCCTGGCCAACATTGATTTGTTTTTCTTTTCCATTTTCTATATTCTCACGAATATGTACAAATTATGTTGCAATGAAAAGAAGACAGCACAACCAAGACGTTTTCAGACACATACAAACTGAAGCACCCCCACAGCTCAGGGATGCACAGTGGATGGCGTTCTCTAGGCTGAGCAAAACGATTCTAGGTGGAGGTGTGCAGATTCTGGAAGAATGTGCGCCAGGAAGGGAGACGTCTGAGTGAGCGGGAAGGACGGTGTGTGACCACAGCTGTCACGGCTCCAGCCTCACTGGAGTCAAGCAGGACACAATGGAACCTGAAGCGGCGAGGGCTCCAAATGAAGCCTTTTAGAGGCTCTCAATGGAGAAAGTAGCAGCAAATACCACCGTGGTACAGACTGACGGATCAGGGGCGCAGATTTAACCTCTGCAGTAACTGCCAAGTGAGAGAGCAACTAGGATGTAATTAACTAGTCATAAAGACATCAGCAAATAATGAAACTCCTCGGAATATTGGGAAACGCAGTAGGAAAAGAGGAGGGAGGCCACAAAGAAGAGAGGAACGAAGAGAACAAGAGCTGAGAAATGGGAGGTGAAGGCCAAGAGCCAGAGGAATCACATGATCCTGCCTGGCCAAAGGCACCACCTGGTGCAAAGGTGGCAGGTCTGTTATGGGGGAAACCAACTGCTCTCTGACTGGACTTGAGGCCCGCTCCATGGGCGGGAATTCCTGCCTGGTACTGGAAACCTAACCAAAACCTATGGCTGGGGAGGTCTTGAGCCCTAGGTGGGGGAGGGGAATGACTTCTGTTGTCTGTCTAAATGGAGATAGTTTACCCACCACACTGCCCTCTAAATACTTACGTGTTTATGCCCAGATATTAATGCTACTCTCACTTTGGGTTAAAGAGTTTCTCTTTCAGATGGTGGTGACTCAAAAATCATGAACAAGCTGTGAAGTGACCGTGGAGTGTTCAGCACTGAGACGTCTCCGTCACATTCTCCAAGGCTCAGGGACTGTGCCGAAGAGATGGTGGAAAGAACATAAGAGCGAAAGGAAGGGCGGAGAGCTGACAATGCTGTATTCCAGACACCAAGTGGCTTTGACATTCACGATCTCACAGTGGCTGATGCTACCCTACACTAGGCCTGCATAATAGGAGGGGGAAAATCATTACATCAAAATATAAGAGATGAGCCGGGCGTGGTGGCGCACGCCTTTAATCCCAGCACTCGGGAGGCAGAGGTAGGAGGATTGCCGTGAGTTCAAGGCCAGCCTGAGACTACAGAGTGAACTCCAGGTCAGCCTGGGCTAGAGCGAGACCCTACGTTGAAAAAACAAAAAAAAAAAAATAAGAGATGCTTGTTGGAAAGAAGACAGGATTCAGTGGAAGGGGGTTTTGGAGACCAAGAAGGGAAGATGGTGGAAGGGAATTATGATCATGGAATATGGTTTATATTTATGGAAGCTGTCAATAAAAGTTTTTTTTTTTAAAGAAGGAGTAATTACATTAAATATAAATGGAGAAAACACTCCAACTAAAAGATAGAGGCTGGCCAGATGGGATCTTAGAGCCATCCGTCTGCTGTGCCTGAGACACATCTGATGACACAGGCAGAGCCATGGGACCCAAGCAAACATCCCTCACCAGAAACACAGAGCAGAAACGTGATTACCAGACAAAACCAATGATGCAGCTGTCCAGTGGATCTCCCAATGTCCAGTGGATCTCCCAGTGTCCAGTGGATCTCCCAATACAAGGGGTAAAATGACTAGCATTCAGAAGCTATAACTCTGCTAAATTCGTAAACACTTAACAACATAGCTTTAAAATCTCAGGCAAAAGATCAACAACTAAAAATGAGAACTAGAACAGTTTACAATCATAATTGGAGACCTAAACTGTCAACAACATAAAAGCAATAGTGCCACAGAAGATGTGACCAGAATGATTATATAACTTGACCCGAAGGCATAAAATGTCATGCCTACAACCACAGAACTTTAAACTACAGATTCACCAAATTACACCAAATGCTGAACCAAGAGCCAACTTAACACTTCTCAAAAATTAATGTGAGCTGGGTGTGGTGGCACACGCCTTAAGTCCCAGCACTCAGGAGGCAGAGGTATGAGGGTCACCATGAATGAGTTCAAGGCTAGCCTGAGACTACACAGTGAATTCCCAGTCAGCCTGGGCTCACACGAGACCTACATAATAATAATAATAATAATAATAATAATAATAATAATAATAATAATGTGAGATGAATCACAGACCTAACTCTGAAAGGTTGTTACAGAATAAAACTTCAAGGAAAAAAAATGAGAACAAGACCATGACCTTGAGGAAAGCCCAGCTATTAGCTATTAAACAGGTCTTCCAAAGCACTCACCAAGAGAGGAACAGTTTGTAATTTAGGTCTCCGTAAGATTAAGAAGTGTTGATCAAGAGAATTCATTTAAGAAGTTAACACAAAAGCCGCAGGGAGGATGTAAGCCACTGTTGTATCTGAAAAACACATGGTGCAGAAATAAAGATCTTTCACAAGCGCACGTCCATCCAGAGCCAGTTGAAGGAGGGACGAGACACAACTGCCAGTCCCTTCACAGAAATGGGCTCTACCTGAGTTTTTAAAAGAGCTATAATATATGTGATTGGGGGCCGGAGGGATGGCTTAGCGGCTAAGTGTGCTTCCTGCACAAGCGCGAGGGCCTGAGACTGCCCGAGTTTGAATCCCCGGATCCCACATAGACAGCTGGGCATGGCCGCAGGGGAGCAAAGGCCTGAGAACCAAAACCAGATGTAAGAGGAATGGAGCAGGACATCCTACATTTCACTTGGGCCAACCAGGAGGCAAGGACACGCCCATTCATACGCCACATACATCCTATTATGCACACACGTGTACACAAACAAGCCAAAAATACATATATAGTTGGGGCAACTGGGAAATTTTAATGTTATGAGTAACTAGCTATGAGGAACTCATTACTTTTGATAGACGTTGATTATAAGCGGCCATATAGGAGAATGGCCCTTATTCTTTAGAGCTAGGAAGTGTCAGGCATCTGCAATTTACTTTCAATCGTTTAACAGACTGACAGGTCGATGACAGAGAACGAAAAGATACTCTGTGTTTTATACTGTTTGTAAGCATATTGTCCACGGATAGAAACAGTGGCTCTTGCATAAAGCTAATAATTCCTGAGTCTAGATGGGGATGTGAGCGTATTTGCTCTATTATTACTTACACCCGAAATTCTTTTTTTTTTCAAGAAATGATCACTATCCCAGTTTTTTTAAATATATTTTTATTTATTTATTAGAGAGAAAGAGAGAACTCCAGACACATACGCCCTCTTGTACATCTGGCTTTTTTTATATGGGCACTGGGGAATCGAACTGAACTCAGGTCCTTCTGCATTTCAGACAAATGCCTTAACCGCTAAACCATCTCTTCAGCCCTACACCTGAAATTCTTGAAAAACGTGGAAGTGGCCGGGTGTGAAGCTGCTCGCTTCTCATCCCAGCACTCGGAAGCTGAGGCAGAGGCTGGGCTCTGTCTCAGAAAATTTAAAAAAGGTAAACGAATGCAGTTAGACCGCAATAAAGCTGGAAAGAGAATCAAAAGCAGAGAGAGGGAGGGAGAGAGGGGACAAGAAGGAGGAGGGCTGGAGAGATGGTTCAGCGGTTAAGGCACTTGCCTCCAGTGCCTAAGGCCCCGGGTTCAATTCGCCAGACCCACAAGGTGGTGGCCCTGGTTCTCTCTCTCTCTCTCTCTCTCTCTCTCTCTGCTTGAAAAATGAATAAATAAAATATTTTTTTAAAAAAAAAGGAGAAGGAGAGGAGAAACAGAAGGGAAAGAAAGAGGGAGGAGTGTCAGCAGAAGGAGAGGAGAAACAGAAGGGAAAGAAAGAGGGAGGAGTGTCAGCGGCCCTCCTCACCCAGCCAAGCGGCCCTGCTGCAGGTTCCCACGGGGCTCTGGGCTTGGCCGGCCCTGGTCCAGCCTAGGAGCTTGCTTGGGGCTGGTCCTTGGACACTGTGAGAAGTGACAGCCATCACCTTAACTCCCAGGCCTCTGACCCTCCACGACCGACGAGGGACAGTTGTGCCAATTGCCAGGAGCAATCTCTTCGGCTTTTCCAGGCTTTTGCCATCAGTGTGAGGACAGAAAAACATCTTGCACACACCTTGCTCTGACGTCTGGGCATGAAGTCTTCGAGAAAGGGTCAGATGTGTGAAGGCACCTTTACAACAGACCATCTTAGAGGAGAAACAGCCAGACCAGAGCCCAGGGGCAGTGCAGAGAGCCGAGGGGGCGACCTCCATGCCAGCTGACTCCCAGGTCACCCGCCTTCTCCAGGAGAGCTCTGCCCAGGGCCTGAGGAGCAGCCTCCCTCAGCTCTGCTGAGAGTCTTGGAGGCCGGCAGCCTCTGGCCCTCAGCCCGGCTGAGAACATTCCCGAAGCCCAGCACAGGCTGCAGGTCCGAGACATAAGCGTGATTCTTCAAAGTTAACTTCACCTTCTGACAAATCGATATTTCAAACTCCAGAACTCCACCAAGAAACTGGGAGGGGGCCTTTATATTCCCTTCAAAATGTATTTTTAATGATGTCTCTTCCAGGATCCGTCTAACAAGACTTGTTCAAGGGCCGCCTGATGAAATGGGTTTGGGAGTCGGGGCAGGTGATTAGTATCAGAGAGTGGAAGCTTCTGCTCGAATGTTCTGTGTTATAGAACCATTCTTT
>PVHP010029454.1:0-22383 GCA_004024765.1 Zapus hudsonius
GAGAGAGAGAGAGAGAGAGAGAGAGAGAGAGAGAGAGAGAGAGAGAGAGAGAGAGAGAGAGAGAGAGAGAGAGAGAGAGAGAATAGCAAGTGAGAATGGACTATAAAACCTTAAAGTCGCCCCCAGTGACACACTTCCTCTAGCAAGCAAGGTTCCACCACCTAAAGGCTCCATCCACAACTCAGAACAGCACCACCCACTGGAAATTAAGTATTCACATGTACCAGCCTATGGGGGTCACATTTACTATTCAAACCACCACATTAGGCAAGTACTCACCAGCTGAACTACAGCCCCATCCCCTGGTTTTTCATTCAACTGCAGCTGTAAGGCTTGTCTTAGTCTGTTTTGTGCTGCTCTGACAGAACACCACACACTATGTGACTTCAAAGCATACATTCATTTCTTACAGACTAGAAGTCCCAGATCCAAGCCCCTGCAGGTTTGCTGTCTGGGGAGTGTCTCTGCCTTGAATGCCGTATCTTCCAGAGAGGAGGAGCACAAGGGATGAGTGACAAAGGGCTCAACTCACCGCTTGATGACAGCACTGATGTCACCTCTGGAGGCAGAGTCCTTTAATGCTAAATCATCTCTCAAAGGTCCCACCTCACAACAGGTTTTTATGATGATGAAATTTCCACCTGTGTTGTTTTCGAGGGACCATCCAGACCACAGCAAAACTCCTCTAAGAGCCCTTTGTAGTATATCACGTTTGTTTCCTCTGAATTGAGTTCTCTAATTTCATTTCTTCTTCTACCAACTCTTTTTTTAAGGAGTCTGCTCTGTGCTATGGGGAGTATGAACATGAATTAGTTTCTTCCCTAAAAGCTTCTACTGTCTTTTAGAGAATACACATCACACACATTGTTACGCTTAGAGATGCTTAGGACTATCTTCTATTAGACCACAGGGATCTTAATATCATAAATAGTATTTTAATCATCGTTGTGTCCCTCCACATCACTTAATACATCAAGTACCTTATAGTAAGGGTTTCAGATAGTCTACAAGTGGCTGAATACAGTCTCTAACATTGTATACTTACCAAATAAGGTGAGATATGGGGCAGGGCTTGCAAAAGAACAAGATGTGGTCTTTACAGACTTAAAATTCACCCACCATGGCTCAGGGAACTTGGCAGAAGAGGGGGCGAAGAGATTGTAAGAGCCATGGTGGGGGCAATATCCAGAGGCATTGCCTCCCCCTCCCCCTACTTACTGTCTGCTGCTTAAACAACTCATTGCTGAGCATTCCAGCAATCCCACCGAGGAGGGCCCTCAGTGGAATGGGGGCAGGGAGGAGGGAAACAGTGGTACCAGCACATGAATTGTACATACAAAGTTTCTACTTATTAAAAAATAAATAATCAAAAGAGGTGTGGTCTTTAGTGGTAAGGAGCACCTATTTTGCCTTGTTGCATATTGCTCCAAGAATACATTAAAATACCGTTACACCTCTGCATTGTTCCCTAAGTGCATGCATACACAGGATGGGGCTGGGATACAAGGAGGTGGGTTGTGAACCTTTACGAGGTGACTACTTTAAGGCAATGTTCACTGAAGTGTCAGTTCTGGCCTATTTGCTGCATCTCCAAGAGTGACAGGCCACAACGTGATAGTATTTGTGTGGTGCAGACTAGGGGTTAACTGGGGACCATGGTTACACACACAATGAATCTCCAGTGCTTCTGGGAATCATGCTAAATACAGTCTGAAAAACAAAGAAGTATTTAATAAGGTGAACACAGTGCTTGAAGCATAGTCAGGGGTTGATAAATGTTAGGAAGGAAGAAAAATAAGACAAAAGTAATTATTGTGGGTCTGAAGAATCAGAAGCTACAGGATAGGATCAAGTCCAAAGTCAAGTCCATATATGTGAGCCCAAGTTGGAGACCAGCGAGGCAATGAGATATTCCTCTAATAATTATTATCTTATTAACAATACTATAACAACTTAATGTGTTTTTCTCCTTGCACTAGGCACCTCACATATATAAACACATGTATTATTTAGAAGAGTACTTAATTATAGCTACCATTATAATTACTTTATGGATGAAGAAATTAGGGTTCAGTGGGGAAAGAAGTTTGCCAAAGTTCATCCAGCTAGCAGATAACAAATCTCTACAGGGCCAGACTTCCTTTAATTATTCAGGTGGGAATCTCCCTGGAAGTCGTAGATGCGTGTCCAGGCCACGTACCCTTGATACAACCTTTCCAACTCAACTTTGATGGACAGTTCCTGTTCCTGTCCATGTCCTCTCTCAGTCTCCAGACCAATCTTTCTCCTTCCTTCCTTCCTTCCTTCCTTCCTTCCTTCCTTCCTTCCTTCCTTCCTTCCTTCCTTCCTTCCTTCCTTCCTTCCTCTCTTCTTTCTTTCTTTCTTTCTTTCTTTCTTTCTTTCTTTCTTTCTTTCTTTCTTTCTTGCTTGCTTGCTTGCTTGCTTGCTTGCTTGCTTGCTTGCTTCTCTTTCTTTCTTTTTTCCCCCTTTAATTCCAGCATTCCTGAGGGAGGCTCAGGTAGGAGGATCACCTTGAATTCTAGGCCAGCCTGGGTCTACAGAGTGAGTTCCAGGTTAGCCTGGACTAGAGTGAAACCCTAACTCAATCAAACAAAATAAAACAAAACAAAACAATGAGAAAAACGAGCATACTTTAGGGTCCCTTAAGGAATACCAGGAATCTGTCAGTATCAAGCTTGAGACATATACCTTGTGTGATAAGGATATATATTTTTTCAGTATTATAAGAAACAACTTATTTTACTACAAATATATGGGACAAACCTGGAAAAACAATAGACATTTTATTATTAGTAGCGCTATGCATAAAACACAAAAAACAAACACATGAACAAAAATAAGCAAACTAAGTGCCTACCTGGCACCTATTTTGTGAAGTGGCAGATGAGGAGACTCCAGCATTCACCATGGCCGATGAAAAACCCAAGGAGTCAAGCCTGAGAACACGACCATATTAATTTGAAGGTTGTGGGGCAGGTTGGTTCTGTTTTCATTTAAGATTAAGAGGCATACACCACTCAGTAAAGTAATGAAAGCCTATTGCGAGTGACAGGGATTGTCAATGAGGCAGATCAGATTCCAGCCAGTCAATGAAATAGATACACCTGCACAGTTGGAAATGTTAGATGAAGGCACAATTGATGTGTTCCTGCAGCAGACAGGAGGCATCTACTAAAAAGCGAACCTGCTACTTTACTCCAGAATTTTGTTATAGACCAAGAACACGTTCTCAATTAGAAAGCTGCAATTTCTATCACATCCTGACTACTACAGTATAGCTTCTTCTATTTTCTCATTTCCCCTTTCCCATTCCTTTACTTTATTGTACATAAAGTAGCTGGTGTATCTGTCCTTCCTTCCTTCCTTCCTTCCTTCCTTCCTTCCTTCCTTCCTTCCTTCCTTCCTTCCTTCCTCTCTCTCTCTCTCTCTCTCTCTCTCTCTCTCTCTCTCTCTCTCTCTCTCTCTCTCTCTCTCTCTCTCTCTCTCTCTTTCTCTTTCCTAAATGGCCATTGTTTTGGTTGACATCAGATGGAGATGGTACGAGAAAAAGCACTGGTTCTGTGAATAGACCCCCTTTCTCCCTTAATGGTATGCTCATCAAGCTCTTTACATTCAAGTAAGTTATTTTGCTCTCTTTGTTTTAGCAACAACAACAAAAATACCCAACAACATAAAAAATCCTTACAAACCTTGTTTGATTGGAGAATTTTAATGTTTTTCATTTATCATTGTAAAACCAAGGACAATTTTATAACTATTTTGTATGTAGCTGTTACATGTAGGGTAATATGTCTTTAAATAGGGATAATTTACTCAATAAAAAAGAAAAAAAAACCAAGCAAACCAACAAAAGATTTACTCCTTCTTTTATTGATTTATTTTTTGAGACAGGCTGTCATGATGCAACCCAGGCTGGCCTTGAACTCATGATTCTCTTGTCTCTGCCTCCTGAGAGATGGGATTATAGATGTGCTCTATCATATGCTGTGACAATGTCTTAAAAAGCCGTGTGTGTGTGTGTGTGGGGGGGGGTTTAAAGCTATCTGGAAATTTCTACTTACATTTTTGTCTCTGTAATGGGTATCTGTGCGATTGATTTCTAGAAAATTGTGCTTATTTGGGGGAAAGTAGTTATCAGAAAAAGAGGCAGCTATGCCTTGCAACTTAAAAAAATTGCTTGTTGGCTCATCACAGGGGTCATAAACCAGAGGGCATAAGGGGGCAGCGTTGGCCTGAGGCTTCACTTTTGCTGAACTGAGTCCCTTGTTCTTTAAGAAGGACCAGGGCTCACTCTTGCCACACATCACAGGAAACCTGCGTCTTGGCATCACGACTTCGAGGGTCTTCGGATGACAGGTGCTGGCAAGGGCTGAGTCACCTGACTCCAAGCACTGTCTCAGAACTGCAGTTCGAGAGCAGGACACTGAGCCCCTCTGCGCAGGGAGCAGAGGATTGCTCCTGGGGGATCTTCCCTCTTCTGCCTGGTGCCCTCATCCAATGCCAGGCCTTTAAATAAGCCCTAAGTGTGGGGCCAATTGCATGGAGTCTCAAGATTGAATCTTTCCATATTGAATATTTTTGTATCAATCAATTTAGGTGTTTAGATATCAAGTGGATATCTAATCAGCTGCCTTCTTTCCTTTCTTCCCACATTGATTCCCTCCCTCTCCTCTTCTCTCCCCTCCCCTTCCCTGTCCTTCCCTTCCCTTCCCTCCTCTCCCCTTCTTGCTATGTAGCCCAGGCTGGCCTCTGCCTCCCAAGTGCTGGGATTAAAGGCCCACACCACCATGCCAAGGAAACAACTGGTTCAGTCTTTATACTTACTTCTTGTCCAAAGTCTATTTTTCCCATCCAATAACACACATTTCTTACCCTGATGCTCCAGCCAACCCCACCCTGACCCCTTCCCTTCCCTTCCCTTTTCTTACCTCCTTCTACATTTAATCAATTCATGTGCAGGCTCAGTGGACTCTGCTTCCTACGTATATGTTGTGGTCAGCTTTCTAGTTGCTGTGCAGAAAGAACCCAAACAAAAGCAGCTTGTGGAAGAATGGGTTTATTTGGTTTACGGACTCGAGGGGAGACTCCATCCTGGCAGGGAAAACGATGGCAAGAGCAGAGGGGTGGACATCACCTCTGCCACAGCACTGGAAACAGCGGCAGGAACATGTGCCAAACACTGGCAAGGGGAAGCTGGTTTATAACCCCCAAAAGCCTGCCCCCAACAACACAGCTCCAACAAGATTGTAAAATCCAAACTGCCATCAGCTGAGGATCAATTACCCAGAACACATTCATTTGTTTGTGGGGGACACCTGGATCAAACCATGACAGTATGCCTTCCTTTTCACTGATACTATATCGAGAGAGTCAAGACCAAGGCTCAGAGATCACAAGAAAGCAGCTTTATCAGAAGGCGACCTTGGGTTTTAGAGCCTTATGGTTTTATAACCTGACCTTACTTCCTGTTCATGTTCTCTGAGATTCCCTCTGTGGATGCCATATGACCAGCAACCTCCCACTCCTGCCACCAAGTCTGCCCAGCCATGATGGTCTGTATCCCCAGAACTGTAAACCAAAATGAGCCCTTCCTCCCTTAAGCTGGTTCTTGTCACGAATGTGGTCATAGCAACGGTAAAAGTAATGAACACAAATAGATAAAGAAAATGTGGAGGAAAAAAAGAGAAAATGTGGCACATATACACAATAGAATAGTATTCAGCTACCAAAATAGAGCGAAATTCTGTCATTTGAAACAACTTGGATGGAACTGAAGAAAATAAGTCAGACAAGTAGCAAATATTCTCCCTTAAATGCGGAAGCTCAACAGTTGATTCAAAGTAGAGAATGGTGGTGCACTCACCAGGCAGAGGTGGGAAAATGACCGTGAATTCAAAGCTAGCCTGGAACTTCAGTGTGAGATCCAGGTCGGCCTGGGCTAGAGCCAGATCCTACCTTGAAAAAACAAAAACAAAACAAAACAAAACAAACACAAACAGTAGAAAATGGAATTGTAGCTTCCTTCCAGAGCTTGGGAAAGGTGTGGAAGAGGCAGGAAAGAGGGAAGACAGTGAATGCATATATAAGAGTGCAGTTGAGTCAGGGAAATAACATTTAATAGCATGCTAGAATAACCATGGCTGACAGCAATTAATTGTCTCAAAATAGCTAGCAGAAGAAGATTTTGAATATTCTTAGCACCAAGAAATTATCTCTGAGGAAATAGATGTGACAGTTCCCCTAATCTAATCATTGTACGTACATATTGAATACTAAGCCATACCCCATAAATAAGGACAATTAGCATACATCAATCAAAAATAAAAGTATAGGCTGGAGAGATGGCTCAGTGGTTAAAGGCACTTGCTTTCAAAGTCTGGCTGCCCAAGTTTAATTCCCTAGTATCCACAAAGTGGTGCATGTGTCTGGAGTTTTTTTTTTTTGCAGTGGCAGGAGGCTCAGGTACACCCGAGCTCCAGCAAGGCTCCACCTTCCCAGACAACACCACCAGCTGGGGACCAAGTATTTAAACACATAAGCCTGTGGGGGGACATTTCACATCCAAACTGCTCTATTCATACGATAATCTTTTTTATTTTATTTTTGAAATACGGTCTTATGTTGCTCAGGCTGGACTTGAATTAGCTCACCTCCTGCCTCAGCCTCCCAGGAGCTGGAATTATAGGCATGCACCACCACACCTGACAGCAGAATGATCTTTTATAGAAATTCAGATCACTTCTCTGGTTAAAACTCTCAGTAGATTCTGTTTCAATTTAATAAAATATGTGCCTTCTGCCATTGATGTACAAGATGCTCTGTTCCACTCTTCTCTGACAACTCTCTCCTCCTTACTCTCACTGTTCCAGACACCTAAGTCTTCTTGCCGTTTGTAATTAGTCTTAGGGTTTTTTTTTTTGACCAACTAACCCCTCCTCTTCTTATGCCATACCCTCTTGATCTTCTTCTTTCCCTCCCTCCTTCCTTCACTACCTCCCTCCCTCCCTTTCTTTCATTTTTTCTTTTATTTTTTTTGAAGCAGAGTCTCTCTAGCCCAGGCTGGCCTTAAACTCATGGGGTTCCTCTTATCTCAGCCTCGCAAATACTGGGATTAAAGATGTGTGCCATCACACCTGGCTCTTCTGGATCTGTGTCATTCAAGTCTTAGCTGAAATGTCTTCAAACCGAAACCCTTCTTCCCACTGCTTTCCAGTGGTGATACCATGAGATAGAATGACTGAGCAGTTATTCACTGCCATGAACTCTTCAGGGAAGGGCAGGGCCTGAGAGCTTCCCTTGATCTATGGAAGAATGTTGACCGGTCCTATCTTGTACAGGTCTCAATGGGTAGAAGTGTCACCTCTGACCATGTGGGATGGGCTGCACACTTCTCTTTGGCTTTGAATGTCATCGTTGTTGTGTGGTTGGGTATAAGTTTTCTCTTTCAGCTTAGTGCTATCCCGCTGTTATTTATTCTACTCTTTGAGTAGCCTTCTTGCTACTCAAAATCCAGGATTTTTTTTTTTTGAGGCATTATGAGTGGAAAAGTCTCTGGCTGATAAATGTTTTGGACACCCTTGAAACAGGTGAGAAATACTAAGACTTAATGACTTTTACCATTCCATCCACACACTTTCATGTGATGAATCAAAACATGAGTTCATCAGTGGTTTTGAAGTCTTCTGTGAAACTGATCCCAGGTCAAGGAACAGGTGGGAGCAACAAGATGGCTGCTCCCTGAGTGGATGAGCTGCAGGCCATCTGCGTCTTCCTTCAGCCTTGCCACAGTGATACCTGGTTTGAAATCCTGGTCCTGCTATTTCAGAGACAGTTGAAGCATGGCGTGTCTAGTCTGTGCCCGTAGACTTTAGGTTTTTATCTAAATGAGGCAATAATTATAGACCCAGACTCTCCAGGATGTTACACTACTATTCATAACTAGCCAAGAAAGGTCACTAAGCAGGTACTCTGACATCTGCTAAGAAGGAAGATCAGTGAAAGTCTTGAGTCTGTGTTCACCCAGATCCCAGGATCATTACCTCTCCATTTCTTTGTCGTGTTGGGATTCTGATGTGCTACTGAGCTTTAATTTCTTGAAAAGCCCTTTCGTCAACCCTGTGGACTGCACTCCCAGATTCACTCCCTCCTCCCCTACATTTGGGTCAGCTTGTACCAAAGGAGAAGGTTATCTGGGCTGTTAAACTTATGACGTGGTGTCTTTTGAAGAGTGCATTTTGCATTTTGTTATGTCAGGATTGTAATTAGATCTGTTAATTAAGGGAAAAATGAGATTTTTCCCAAACTGTGCACCCCTTTAAATTTTTGATACGTTTGCTTAGGTTGCTGCTGACCTTTGCCACTGCTCATTAATTGGTACATTTTAATGAGAGTTGATGAATGTGCTGGCCTTGACAATAAATAAAGCTGGCTACTGGGCCTCACCTTCAATTGATTCAAAGTGTCTTATGTTTCATGACTAGTGACCATTAATTTGGGGCGCTCAGCTGACATTTTACCATGGGCTTGAGTCAGAGCCTTTCTACCAAGGCACTGGCCTGGAGGTCTCTGCATCCACTCTCTCTTTCTGCTCTGATCTCATTGTCCCTGTTCTATGGAATGATGTTATAGCCAACTCATGCTGCTGGGACGAGCCTCCAAACCAGACACAGGTAAGGGGAGGAAGAAGGGATTTATTTGAAGCTTAAAGATCCAAGAGAAGTTCCATAATGACAAAAGAGGCTGTCCCCCTTTCACAAATCCAAGCAGAGAGAAAACCACCAGCAGCACCTCCAAAAGTAAGCACACTCCAGCAGCCAAACCGCAGTGACTTCAGACAGAGCTCAGACTGCTCTCTGTGTGCCTTAGGTTGGAATTCCAGATCTCCCCCCCCCCCATTTACGTCTTAGGGCTGGTCCCTAGTATCTATCCACAGTGACACCTTCTAGCCAGGTGGAGACAGCTTTTTTTTCTTTCTTTTTTTTTATTGTCCATAATGAGTTACAATATTTAGTGGGCAAACAATGAGTTGTTATCCCCAATTCCCCGCTGCCCTCCCCTCCCCACTCTGCTGGATAACCTCCTCCATGGGTTGTCTGGATCAGTCCTTGTGACAGGGGACCATTGATAGCCTAGTATTCAGCCTGGTTCTCCTGGCCCTAGTATGTTGTCATGAGGGGTGCCATGCCTCTGGACAGTTTCCCCCACCACGGCTCTCACAATCTTTCCTCTCCCTCTTCCACTCAGTTCCCTGAGTCATGGTGGATGAGTATTAAGGCTGCTTTAAGGTTGTGAGCTTAGGGGTCTTTGTGTCGAAAATCGTTGGTTTCTGTCTCACTGGCTTATCCTGTGTTGATTTAATGGCTGCGGCTGTGGGCCCCTTGTTCATCCTGACATTCTCTGTGGGGTTTCATTTGGATCCTCCACAATATGACTGTGGAGGCCTATCTCTTGCCAGGATCTCAGCTATTGGCCTGCGGTTGGTTGGTAGGGTTAGATGGGCCCCAGCTCTGTCGCTGCTCACTTGGATTCTTAATAGTGTCTACCAATAATCCTTAAAAATAGTAGTTATGCACAAGTTTGAAATGCACCAGCACCTATACTTATCAGTAACCTTCCTTGCTTTTTTTTTGTTAAAGATCCTCTCACAACATTTTTAGAATTTCCATTTTTGAACACTGCCCCACGTGACTTCTCAGAAATTTTTTTCAACTGTTGGTGAAGATAATTTGCCATCCCTGGGCATCTGGTTCATTTGGGGGAATGCTGGTCACATTTCATCCTATCATGTTCTATGATGTGTCTTTCTAGAGGGGAGACAAGGAAGCAGAGAGATTGCTGGTATCTTGCCCAGGGTGCAATTTAGCAAATATTTTTTTTAAAATGTATTGATTGACTATCAAAAAATTAACTTGTGTATTTGAATGTATGCTCTGTGATCTATTAGCACATGGAGAACCTCTGTTACCATTATTACCATGTACAGACTGCCTGATCTGTAAGGGGACATTTCAAATACAGAAAGGAGGAATAACTTGCTCAAAAAGTTATTCCTCCTTTCTGTATATATATATATATATATATATATATATATATATATATATATATATATATATAACTTAAAGACTTTCTTTAAGTTAGAATCAGACACATTTGGAACTCTGGCTTCTGGATCCAGCATTTCTGATTAAAATGCCTTTCAAATTCATGGAAAAAAAATTGCAGGAAGAAGTGAAATCAAATTTCTCTTCCATAAGGCATGCCCTGCTATTTTGTTGAGAGTGAGAGGAGTGGTGGGTTGTCATGAAGGCAAAGTTAATTTTAGAGGTTTTTCAGCGAGAGAAGTATCTTCAAGGATGCTTGGACAGTGGATTGGATTGTTACTTCTTTTCTCCACATATTAATTTTTGGTTAGCAGATAAAGAAATGAGTTTCAGTGACATTTGTACACACACACACACAATTATACTTTTTTCTTATTCACACCCTTGCTGTCCTCCTCTGTTCCCCCTTTCCCTATCTTGCCGGTCCTCTTTCTCCCCCAATACTATCTCCTCCTGTTTTCATGGCATATGGATTCTATTACTCTCTCTTGTGGTCTCTCGGCTTTTTCTTCCCCTCTCTTAGTCCTCTTTCTACTTTCATGTCACATATATATTTAAATATAGATTGTCCCATGCATGAAACATTTTAATAAGATTATTTGACTATCAGTATAACAAAAACAAAAGCAAATAAACACAAAAACATATTAGAAGTTGGCTAGGGATAGTCAGAGAGAGGGTAGAGATTTTGGGTATTATGGAAATGTTCATTATCTTGATTGTAATTATTATTTCATGAGTTTATGTATATGCCAACAATGGTTAAACTGCATCCCTTAAATATGTGCAATTTATCCTATTATTTTTACCTCAATAATCTTATAAAATTATTTAATGAATTTAATTGAAATGCTCCTTTAAAAAACTTCTAAACCAGAGCTATGTATTTTCCTTTGTCCTTTCGAACTACGTATTTCCAAAATCACATTTAAGTTAGAACTTTTCTTTTGTGTGTGTATGAAGATAGTACGCGATGTATGCATGTGCGTGTGCGGATGTCTGAGCTCTGTGCACATGCGGGCAGAGGCCAGAGGAGGATGTCAGGTGCCTTCCCTTATTGCTCATATGTTTGGTTTCTCAAGATGGAGTCTCTTGTTGAACCTGGGGCTGCTGTTTTTCAGTCAGTTTGGCTGAGCTGTGAGCCCCAGCGATTCTCCTGTCTCTGCTCCCCCCACAGGTCTAGGTCTAAAGGCCTGTGTGGCCATGCCTAACTACCATAGGTGCAAGGGAATCAAACTTGGTGACTCCAGGCCCTCTCAGATCTCATTCATATGTGGCAAGTGTTCTTACCTGCTGAGCCATCACCCCAGCCCTGCAAGTTAGAACATTTTTAAAAAGACAATTAAACTTTATCTTTTTTTTTTCTGGTATGGTCAAATGTCTTCAGATAGGAAAAGAGCACCATGAATCCATTTTATGGATTCATTGTAGTGTGCTGTTCTTTTAAAAATTGATATCTTTACTATCTGCAGTTAGCTGGAACGGCAGCTCCATGAAGAAATCTTACGTAGAAGTAGGTTGGTCCATGGCTAGTTACTACTGTACTAGCCATCGGCAGCAGCTAACATCCAGACCTTTTCCTCATTGCAAAAAGATCACATGGGATTGTCAGAAACAAGTGCACACTGAGGTTAGATAGAAAGCTTATATCTGCTCAAGTTTGGCCAATCCCTGAAAAGTAGGATTTGACCATTCTAAAAGAAGTAAGTCCTGTGTTCAGCTTCTCAAAAGGAGCCTGATATTCAGCTAAAAGAAATGGCAGATCAAAACCTACTTTGATAACCTGACATATATCAACTGATCTCTTGGGCTTCAGTTTTCCAGATTAAAATGTTGGTTTATTGGGCTACACCATATTCAACAGTGTCTCTTACATTGCACTTCTAGAGTTGGTTGCTAGAAGCCATTTCTGAAGCTCACCGTTAACTTACCAAATGCGGCTGTATTCTTGTTCCAAATGTTAAATATTTAATCAACTCTAAGGTGAAACCCAAATGTAATTCATTAGGCAACTTGGTGTTGAGTCAGATGTAACAGACATGAAAAATGCCTTTTCATTAGAGTCCATTGGCTTCATTGGTCAAGAATTCTGGCTGATGGAATGAATAGCAAAATGATTCTCTGTTCAAACAGACCGAGTGTGTCTGAGTAAAAATAAAATAAAATAAAATAAAAGCCAGGAGGTTTTCCAATTGCTTTAAAAAAAAACTAATTGTGATATATTGATTTTTCTACGCTCCATCAACGTTCACACAGCTCTCCTTTGGCTAATCTGAAAGATGAATGAATTTAATGAAAGCTTTAATTTCAAATTGTGCATAAGAGTAAAGGCTGGAGACAGACACATGGGAGTGTACACACACATACACACAGAATATGGGAAAAGATATGTGTGGTATAGCTGCTGGTATGCAGCCCATGTTCCAGTAAATAGCCTCTCACTCATGCTCATGCAAACAACCCTAAGTAAACTCAGCGGACACAAAAGAGAGGGCGTGACAACAGGAGGGGAGGGGCTGGAGATATGGCTCAGCAGTGAAGGCACTTACCTGCAAAGCCTAAGGACTTAGGTTCAATCTTCTAATACCCTCATAAAGCCAGATGCACAAAGTGGTGCATGTATCTGGAGTTCATTTGCAGTGTCTAGAGCCCTGCTAAACCCATTCTCTTGCTTTCAAATAAATAAATAAAATATTTAAAAAAATAGGAGGGAAAGAAGAAAGGCTTTAGTGGGAGTGGGAGGGAGACCAAAGGTAATTGGCTTAAATATGATCAAAATACATGACATACACATTATGAATTCATCAAAAAGTAAATAAATTAAAAAAGATATACAGAGTAAAACTTAAATATAAATTTATATATATAAATAAGGGAGTGGCAGAAGCCAGATCACAGAACTTTCTGTATATTGACATCTTATTTTTGATTCTTGATTAGATTCTGGTAAAGTGAGTCTCTTCAAATGTAATAATAACTATTTTTTTAAAAAAATAATTGCATGCTTTCAGTCATAATAATTTCTCTTTTCCATTTTTTTTTTCAGAAACCAGATTCAGGAAAGAAACCCAAGGTTTCAGATATGAATTAAGCACAACCACACTGAGTTTATGAAGCTACAAATCAATGAAATAAAGGAGGGAAGGAAAGAAGGACCCAGAAAGGATTAAGTATTGTCAGAGCATGCTCACACAGCTCTCCTTTGGCTAATCCAAAAGATGAATGAATTTAATGAAAGTTTTAATTTCCAGTTGAGCAGGTACAGCCGAGGAAGACATGCTGTGGTGGTTTGTAGGTAAGGTGTACCCCGTATCTTCATGTGTTTTGGATGCTTAGTCCCATCTGGTGACAATTTGGGAGGTGATCCTTGCTGGAGGAGGTATGTTGCTTGGGTGGGCTTGGGGGTGTTATAGCCAGCTCCCCCTTGTCAGAGCTCAGCTCATTCTTTTGCTGCTGTTCTCCATGTGCTGTAGTAAAACACAATGTCCAGCTTCTGCTACTCACTCCATCCTTTCCCTGCCACGATGGAGCTTTCCTTGGAGACTGTGGCCGAAATAAACTTTCTCCGCCTATCAGTTGCTTTTGGTCAGGTGTTTTGTTCCAGCAAAGAGAAGGTAACTACAACACATGCTCTCCTTCCTTATTACCTAGAGTAGGGGTTGGCAACCTCAGATCCATGGTTCCAATCTGGTTACTGACTCCTTTCGTATGAATGTATTATATATATTTTAAATGCCTTAACAAAAGAAAAACATTTCATGTGAAAATTATACTAAGTTAAAATTCCAGAGTATATAAATAAAATTTTATTGGGATATGGCCACAGGCATTTGCTGTGTCCTATAATGGCACAGCTGAGTGTGTGTGACAGATAGCATAGTCACAAAGCCTAAAATATTTACAGCAAATATTTGCTGATCTTTGTCCCATATGATAGCAGAGATTAAAAAATTATTATAACAGGTTATGCTCTTTTATTCCCTCACCCCTGTTACCATTTTTCTGGAGACCTTCCTCAGTGGGGTCAGTCCCTGTGGGGTAGTGGGGAACTGTGCCTCAGGGTATTCCTAACCACTCCGTGGCTCTTATAATCTTTCTGCCCTCTCTTCCTCAAAGTTCCCTAAGCCACGGCAGGACTGTTGGCAGTCTGATTTAGTGTTGAGTTCTGTGTTGCACCTCGATTTCTGCTTTGATTGTTTTGATTAGTTACCATGTCTAACTATTACCATCGCCCTGGAGCTGGTTGTCAGGCTAGCAGTGAGAGCAGTATTTATGTGGCCGCTTCCACTGCAAGCTCTCCTGGGCTCTGCAGGTGTGGTAGAGGAGGTGGTACATCTCGTGGTGGACAGTTAGCTATCTTCTTGTCTTATTGATGAATCATGGTTCTCCTCTGTTTATTCTTCCATCTGTAAAATAAAACACACCCCCTAACCAAGAGTGAGAGCATCTTGGGCTAAAGGGGGTATGCATAGTTATTTGGGAGGTATGGAAGCCTATTCTTCTTCTCCAGAGAGCAGTGATGACTTTTTTCTGAAGATAGTCCATGAGTTTCCTGACCGTGGGATTCTGACTTGCTTTACAGCACCAGATATGAGTTCTTTCCCACTAAGCAGGCCTCGTGTCCAAACAGAGAATGGTTGGTTATCCATGGAGGCTGCAAGTCATGATTGCACAAGTGTGTACTTCTTGTCTGGCTGGTTGATTTCATAGTCTGCAAGATCTCCTGCTTATTCATGCTCTTGGTGACCGTTGTCCTTCAGTGGCTCCCATAGGTCTTTCCAGTACTAGAGAGTTAGCCAGGAGGGAGCTAGTTTCCCTTTGGGTTCCAGCACGGTATTCTCATGTCCTGTGACCACAGCCTGTGATATTTTTAGCAATAGGGTTTTATGTTTTAGCTCCGGCAAGTAATCAAGTGTTTTGGCAATGGCCTACATTGTTTTGGGAACATCATGGGTCTCCCTGGCCAACAGCTCACTGAGGGAGGCAACCCAATTCTGGGGCTGGGATTTACCAGCCAGAGTCTATGGTTTTGAAGTTAACTTTTTCCACCTTCTGTCTTGACTGTCCCCCTCCCCCTTTATTTGTGGCTATATCTTGTAGACTACTAGTCAGAATGAGGGTTTCTATGGAACTGATGCATGTGCAAATCCCTCCCTCCCTTCCTTCCCCCTACCCCTCAGAGCCCCTCCCCTAACCTGTCAGATAACATCTCTCTTCTCTCCCTATTTTCTCTTTCTCCTGGTTTCATTCTAGTTTTAGATATTTTGATGCTTACTATCATTTGCACTCATCTCCAGTTGATCCCAGTTAGGAACCGTCTGTCCTTCCCAGCCTGTCTGACCTTGCTTAGAATGGTTTTTCTAACGTCATCCATTTTTTTCTGCAAATTTCATTATTTTATTTTCCCTTACTACTGAGTAGAATTCCATTGTGTAGATGTATCACATCTTCATTATGCATTCACCAGTTGATGGGCATCTGGGCTGATTCCAGTTCCTAGCTATTGTGAATAGAGCAGCAGTAAACATGGCCGAACAAGTATCTCTGTAGTAAAGAGTGGAGTCTTTAGTGTACACAATAGCAGTTTTATTAAAGGTTAATAATAATGAAACATTATGACTATCACAGCCTTAGGATTACCACCAGATTGGCTTCCTGATTCTTTCTGGAACTGCGTCAATGTGTCTAAGAAGTAGCCAACACCAGATGAACTCTGCATCCTTAGACTTCAAGGAAAGGGTCACATTCCCTCCTGTCTAACAGGGTTCTCTCAGCCCCTTATCATTGCTCCAGAAGAATCTCTGCCCAGGGTAGCTGACAGTGAAAGTACTGGTTCATTAAAAAAAACACCCTAGGGTATAGCCTGGACCTAGGATTCCTCCTACTCCAAGATGAATCACACAATAAACTCCTATCGTGACAGTCATCCCAAATCCGCCTCTCCAATTTTATGATGTAGATTAGATGCAATGAAATTTAGCACCACATTTTAAAAGTCTCTTTAAATAAAGAGACACAAATCCTGGGATATACTCACACGTAATGCTGCTTCCTGCTTTGGCATGTACTCACTCGCAGGTGTGTATATGTGTGTGTCTGTAGTATGTGTGGTGTGGCTTAGCCTGTGTGTGTGAAGATGCCGAGGTCAGAGGAGAATCTATCACTCATTCTTGTGTCTCACTCAACTTGGAGCTGCTGTTTTAGGTCAGCAAGCCCCGGTGACTCTTTAGCCAGTCCCCAGCAGAATTGGGGTTACAAATGAGTGCGGCCACCCCCAGCTCTTTAACAAGGAGCAGTAGTCTTGGCTGTTCTCAGGCCCTCATGCTTGTGCGGTAAATGCTCTTACTCCCCAGCCATCTCCCCAGCCCCTGCAAGAGGCCTGATTAAGCAGCATGTTTCCGTGCAAGATGGGAATTAACCCATTCACCCTGCTGAGTTGATCAGAACCACACGTCGTGTTGACTGACTTACCCAAGGCTACACGGGACATTTGACAGAGCTGGAGTGCTAACCTGAGCCAACTTCAAGCTTTTGTTTCTAAGAATTTCTTCATGAGTAAATGTATGATTTCTGGGTTCATATTTCATATTTTGGAGAGTGATGGGATGCTTATACTTTGAACCAGAGATTTGAGTTTGAATCATCACTTTTGCAATAAGAAATGTTCAGGATATCTGTTAGCATCTCCTGGGGCTTCATCTATACAATGAAATTGATAATGATATTTATAGGAAAGTTACAAAATTCAAGACATAAAAAAGCATTTGTTATCATTTCACACTTAGCAAGTACTCTTTCACTATTGGCTATTTTTTTCTCACTCTAACTGGCTAAAAGTGGAACTCCCAAACAGCAATAGTATACTCTTTCCACGATGAAACACCCATTTCTCTAATTTTACTTCAGATTTATTTTTTTAAAAGCTCAGATGTATGCTATTGATTTCTCTTTGAATTTTACTACATTTCTGAAAGCTTCCAAATGCATTTAAAGGTTTCATTGGGGAGGGGATACTGGGGACTATCACTGTGACAACCACTGGTGTTTTTCTAACAAGGTCTTGGGAGTCGATGATGTGTGGGGGAAAAAGGAGGCTTCAGAATGCTCTTCATGATCCATTAGGCATGAATCATTAGCACAGCTCGGAAGTACAATGAGACATTTGAAGGAGTCTGCACTCTCATAGCCCAGGATGAGTCCATTCTTGTCACCACAGACTCTTAACATCTCAGTTCTAAGAACTGGGGAGATGGATGACACTTTGTTTCAAAAAACAGGCTGAGCACACTGCTCTTTATGAGGACATTAGCAAATGTAGTTTTAAACTTTTCCGATGTTTGCATGTGGGATAGTAATGTTAAAAAGACAGAGTGGTGGTGCACGTCTTTAATCCCAGCACTCAGGAGGCAGAGGTAGGAGGATCACTGTGAATTTGAGGCCACCCTGAGACTATATAGTGAATTCCAGCTCAGCCTGGGCTAGAGTGAGACCCTACCTCAAAACAAAAAACAAAAAACAAACAAGAAAAGGCAGCATGGCATTAATGTTCTGTGCCCAATATTAATTAGTGAGACATATTCTGCTAATTTTATGTTAACTTTCTATTTCCACATCTAAGTGCCTAATTTATCAACAATGTTCATTTATGCCACACCCCATGGGACCATCAACATAGCTGCAAAACACATCCATATATCCCGGTACAACTTTTCAATTTTGTCTCTTCAGTGGAATCTTGTTGAGCAGTTACCTGTGATCAACTCTAGATGGAGTAATCATTCTATCTCAAGATACATGTTCAAGAAAAAAAAAGTGCAAGGAAATTTAACTTCTTTCTCAAAATTTCCTAGGTAGAATAAAATGAGGCTTGCAGCTATAAAACAATATTTAGGTTATTTTATGTATATGTAAATGTCATACAGTTAATTTGACGTGAGATGCTGAGAATACAATTTTTAGAAAAGTCATTACTTTTTAAATAGATTTTGACAGTCAGCTAAATTATTGGTCACTGAGTTGGTTGTGTGTGTGTGTGTGTGTGTGTGTGTGTGTGTGTGTGTGTGTGTATGTGTGTGTATGTGTGTGTGTTATTGTAGGCTTTTTGAGACAAGGTCTCACTCTGTAGTCCAAGTTGACTTCGAGCACACGATCCTCCTGTTTTAGCTTCTTGTGTGCTGGGATTACGGGCATGTGCCACCACCCTGACTTTGTTACCATTTTTTAAATTTATTTCAATTTTATTTTTTAAAAAAGGTTATACTCTTATATCCCCTCTTTCTAGCCCCCATTTCCCTGAGGGCCCTCCTCAGTGGAGTTATTGGTATTCACTGAGTGGTCCTGAAGGCCTCTAGTGTCTCTGTTGGGGGTGGGGTGTTGGTACTGCTAAATGGGACATGGAGGGCATAGGGTTAAAGTAAGTGAGAGGCCAGCTGGAAGCCCCAATGATAAGTGGTAGGCACTTCACAGGCATTCCTTCCTTTGATCCTAGGCCTCTGAGCCCCTTGGCAGGAAACACCAGGTTATCACTCCCACTGTGCCTAGGACAATAGAGTCTAAGGTGACAGTTCCTCTGCCCCCACCATCTAATATGAGCCTAAGCTCATGTCCACATGCAAAGCAGGTATTCACAGGTTGATGATCACTGCCAATCTCCTTTGCCCATTTCTGCCTCTGCCTCCTCATCTTCCCCTACATAACCAACGGTGTTCCTACAATAAACGGGAAATATTTCCACCTCATTTCCCCCTGGTATCTTTGCCCGTTACTGAGCTGAACACACAGGAAGCCGTGCTTCCAGAGCTGAACACTGGATCACAGGGAGTCCTCAAGGGAACCATGTTTCCAGGGACAGAGGCTCCCCTGTCTGGGCCCTGTATCCGGGTCTGCAAAGGAGCCGTGCTTTCAGAGCTGTAACACTACTGGGTATTCTTGGGCCCCAGGCATGCCACCATGGCTGCCTGGGTCTGCACCGCTGCCCCAGCAGAATACCGCAGCAGCCTGGGACAAACAGACTGAGTGGACCTCACCCAGCGCTGCCAGCCAGTCCTGCCACCTGGGCAGAATACTGCGCTTCACAGCCAGCCAGCCACCTGGAGACCAGGAGAAGTGCAGGACTAACCGCTCCATGAGCATCTTGGCCCCGCCGGGCCCTGCCTCCCCCGCACGCTCCTCCTGGGCCCGGGCAGCCTGGAAGCCCCACACAGATTTCAGGACCTTTTTTTAGAAACAGCAGTGGGTCATGCCTTGGCCTAACCCTACCCACTCTGTGGCTCTTACAATCTTTCCTGCCCCCTGTTTCACCATGTTTCCTGAACATTGGAAGGCATGTTAGCAGTCTGATTTAGTGTTGAGCTCTCTGCTGCCTCTGGATTTCTGCTTTGATGAGTTTTTTTTTTAAAAATATTTTATTTATTCATGTTCAATCAGAGAGATACAGAGAGAGGAGGGGGCACCAGGGCCACCACCTGGTGGGTCTGGCATATGTGGATCCTGGGGAATTGAACCAGGGGCCTTAGGCACTGGAGGTGAGTGCCTTAACCGCTGAGCCATTTCTCCAGCCCCTTTGATGAGTTTTGAGTGACTGTTACCATCTCCCTAGAGCTGGTTGTCAGGCTAGCAGTGAGAGCATTATTTGTGTCCCTGCTTCATCTGCAATGTCTCCTGGACCCTGGAATATGTGATAGAGTTAACTCATCTTGGGTGGTAGGCAATCAGTATCTTTTCTTATATTGATGGATCTTGGATCTCCCCAGTGATTTCTGCAATCTGTAAAATAAAACAGATTCTCCAACCACAAGTGAGAGTAGCTTGGATTGAAGGAGATAAGCATAGTTATTTGAGAGACTTTTTGATGTTTGTACACACTCTTCTTAGCCAAGGAGCAGTGGGTGTTTCTCTCTGGATTCTGTGAGTTTCCTATCCATGGGGTTCTGAATTGGTTCCCAGTACCAGGTATGAGTTCTCTGGGCCTCATGTCCAACCTGACAACAGTTGGCTACCAGCATAAACTGTGTGCCACTATTGTACAGGTATGTATTTCGTGTCTGGTTGTTTGCTTTTGTAGCTTGGAGGATCCCTGTTTATTCACACTGTTAGTGACCATAATTCCCCAGCAGCTCCCATGGCACTTTCCAGCACTATGAAGGCTAGCTAGGAGGGCCCTGGCTTCTCTATTCATTCCAGTGTGGTCTCTTGATGTTCTGTGACTGCAGCCTGTAGCATCTTCAGCAATAGGGTCTTGCCTTTTAGCTCTGGTGAGCACTGGTTACTACTCTTACAAAGAAGTTGAGCTTTAAATATCTCCCAGAGAAGACATTTACATTTAACCCCCAGTTGCTGACACACCTTTGTGAGGTGATAGAAACTTCAGGTGGTGGGGTAGAGGTGGAGGAAGTAGGTCACTAGCCAGGACACCTCGGATTCCACCCTCATTCTCTGTTTCATGTCTGTTATGAAGAGAGGAACCTCATGGATCACATCCTCTCCCTGTCATGATGTTCTGCCCAAATACACGTAGCTAAGTGCCTGTGAACTGAGCTCTCTGAAACCATGAGTCAAAATAAACCCTTCCACCTTTTAAATTGGTTTCTTAGGTATTTGGTCACAAGAATGATAACTTACTAACACACTCTCTCTTGCCACCTTAGTATGAAGCCCTTCTCATTCATGCTTCCCCTTGGCTCAGTGGCCCAGTTCCCAGGTTTTGTTTTCCCCCTCCCTATAATTTGTACATATTCCAATAGACCATGGTAATGATCAGAGTTGTCACATTGTTAAAAATCTTCAAGTCATTAAAATAAAACCCCAGGGGCTGGGGAGATGCTCAGTGGTTAAGGGCAAAGCCTGCTGGCCCAGGTTGAATTCCTCAGCTGCCCATGTAAAACCGGCAGAGTATTCATTTACAGTGGCCCGAGACCCCTGTGTGCTATGTATGTGCACACACACAAATAAGTAAATAAAAATGATAAAAATAGAACCCTAAATTCTTAACATGACTCAGAAGACCCCCAAGGTCTCATGCCATGTACATCTAAGGACTCATCATGTTCCATTCATACAGGGCCTCTCTCAGTCCTTCCACCTTGCCTAGTTCCACTCCCGTTCTGACTCATGCTCACTCCGTGGCATCCAGGGATGCTGAGGAGCTTGCCCTGTCTTCTCTAGAACCCAACTATGCCCCCGGGTCAAGAGGCTCCCTTTGGCATCTCTCTCAGGACATGTGTTATTTCTTTCCTCCTCTGGGTCTCTTGTCCATTGCTGTTGCACATTTAAGAGAGTGTAGCTGGATGCTTTTTTCCTACTGTCTGGGGCTCTATGAGGAACACACCACTTAGTTTTGTTCATTTCCCCAATTCTTTGGTGAAGTTTTGGGAAAATGAAGAGCCTCAATTCATATAAAGTACAGCGATTTTTTTCAGATAATTAAACACAAAAATAGATTAATGTTTCATTGTGATTAATTTATGCATCTCATACCAAAGTATATGATATGGAAAACATATTATTTTTTACTCCTACTGACTACTTTGTAAAACAGATGTCATCATGGTCACAATGTCAGTGAACTCTCTGGATCCTGTCACATGATTCAGGTGAGATATGAACTCAAATTAGATTAAACAAAACAACAGGATTTTTTTTTTCTGGTTTTTCGAGGTAGGGTCTTACCTTAGCCTAGGCTGACTGGGAATTCACTATGTAGTCTCAGGGTGGCTTTGAACTCACAGTGATCCTCCTACCTCTGCCTTCCAAGTGCTGGATTAAAGGCGTGTACCACCATACCTGGCTAGAAAAACAGGATTTTGTTTTGAATCCTAGTTAAATTTGAATTTTAGATAAGCAATATTTTTTAAATGTAAGTGTATTTTATGCAATATTTATGATGTGCTTTGTGTGTGTATGTGTGTGGTGCCTTTGTGTGTGTGTGTGTGTGTGTGTGTGTGTGTGTGTGTGTATGCAAATGCATGTGTTTTTTTGGAGGGGGTTCAGACTGCCTGACCAGTGACCCCCAGAGTCTCCAATTTCTGCTTCCCAAGGATTTGGGTTAGAGGCCAGTATGGCCACACCCAGCTGTTTACATGGGTGCTGGGGAACCGAACTAGGGATGAATCAGGCCTTCTCAGACTGCCATGCTTGCATGGTGTTGCAGACAACTTCTTCTTGTTGGCAGAAAGCACCCGACCAAAAGTAGCTTGGAGGAGGAAAGGGTTTATTTTGGCTTACAGATTCAAGGGGAAGGTCCATGATGGCAGGGAAAACCGAG